>KK901291.1:28688-46298 GCA_000696445.1 Aquilaria agallochum
AGATGTTACGCAGGAACAAAACAACAAACATAATTGCTGGATTAATGCCTTAATAAAATATCATGACTCAATGTGCAAAAATACAATCATCTCATGATTGGCTTTTGGGCACAACAATAACATGAAGATGGTCCATCATCCATTCTATTTAGGCCCTTTCACATGCAAAATCACGATGAAGTTCCATTGTTATATTATCTCTTAGCCATTCATCTACAAATTCTAAAATACTAAAAAATCTGAAACTCATAGAAGATTGGCTAAGAGACAAACTTGGTGTAAGTTCGACGCTTTCTCTGTTAGACTCACTGACTTCGAGTACTTCGGTATGGATCTCTTTCCCTTTACATCTTCACATCTCTTGGGCCTCTTCTACTGAAATCTCCCCCAACGAGGTCCCTAAGGTCTTGGCAGCAGCATTGGGACTTAAACGGGTCAAGAATGGGGCTGCCCCCAATGGTGGGTCAGCACCCGCAAGCATTTGGTTCAGCACCTCAGCTTGGCCTTCAGGAGGAAGGGGCAAGGAGTCTTCCCTAGTTTTCTTCAACTTCGGTGCCGAGGATGGACCAACTGGCCCATTCTCTCTCTAGGGCCTTTTTCTTCTACTCCACATTCTCAGCTTGGCCAAGAAACAAACTCTTGTAAAAGGCTGTAGATTTATCACCCATCTCTATAATGGGAAAAATATCAATGTAAGTATAAAAAATTCTGACATTATGGTTGAAGGATCAACTTACTTTCTCGGTAACATGTTCGGTGATAACCCCAAGCTCTCGAAGAACCTCCTTAGTCATAAAGCTCCATCTAATGGGGAATGGGTAGAGAAAGGGTGAAGGTGGTTGGGCATCCCAGTCCATGATGGCCAAAATATGGCTGTCGAACTCTTCAAACTGAGACTCTATTTATAAGTTAATAACTTCCTTAGATCCATTACATTGGTGGCCAAGGTACTCGAAGCCCATTGAAGCTAGAAGATCTTTCCACTTCTCATCAATCTCCATGAATAAATACTTCTTCTGTCATCCTCGCCAACTATCTTTAGTGCCGAAGGTGAACTTAAATTTCTTGCTACCAGATCCCCGAGGGAGCAAGAAGTAAAACCCTCATTTCGAGATAGGATGGAGTTTGTAGTATTAGAGAAAGAAGATAAAGTGTGGGACAATTTTTAAAACTCCACACATACATAGGAAGGCATTAAAGTAGGTGTAGGAGTTTGAGGGCATCTGATTGATGACTATGCAATGGAAATAGCAGAAGTTGGAGACCACCCTCAAAGGAAGATAACAGAGATCCGGCTTTAGTTGCACTCTGAAGATGGTAACCTCCTTGAGCCAACGAAGGCAGCTCAGTTCATCATGATCGAGCAGCCTAATTTTTACATACGAAAGGAGAAAGAACTTCAGTCAACACTTCTCCAACTTGTCCGAAGTTACACAACTTATGTGGGAGTTGAAAAGGATCTAACTCTCAGGAAAAGCATTAACCTTGGCTTGTCCAACTGACATCCTCAGTGATCAAGACCCTAACCTTGGACAGATAGAGGAAAAGGAAAAGAAAAAGGAAGAAGAAGAACAAGTTTGTAAGGAAATCCACCTACTCAAAAAATAGGGGAAACTTCAGAAAATGCCATGAAACTTGCCAAAAATTGCTCTGCTGCTAAAACTGCCGCAAGGAAGAGCTAGAAAGTGAGAGGAAGTCCGAGAGAAAAAGGAATAAAAGTAGAATAAGTGAGGAAACTCTGAAAGAGAAAGGCTTTATATAGACTGGGGGAGGCAAGTGAAGTGCCGCCATAATGACCCTTCGCAAGCGAAGGGGCATAACCGATGTAACGGATGCGATTAATTGCTAATGATCTGATGATACTTATAACACGATATGAGAAACAACGCCACACGTTCTAACACTTGCAGGCCTAAATTGCCTGTCCTGAAGTGACGCGATTGCCCGGTCAAAAGATAAGATGATTCACTAGCAGAAGGCAGGAACAAAAAACCTTAAGGGGAAAATAGCTCATCACCTTCGGAGAAACAACCTTGGTTAAAGTGAGAATTCAGCTTAAGGATAGAACAACTTCTCATATTTTGAAGTTGCGACCTCGCCAAAAGTAAGAAGTTGGTCCGAAGTAACGTCCTCACTAAGGGTTCAAAACCAGTGAGTAGAACACAAATAAGGAGTCCCAAAAAAATGCCGAAGATACTACATCAGCAACAAGAAGTGTCTTGGGCCAAGAGAGCTAGTTGTGCCGAGGAGACAACCTCGGACAAAAGAAGTTATTATACGAGGGATAGTTCTAGTTTCCCAAAAGAAAGAGTCTAGTAAACATGCCCCTAGATGATTAGAATCGAAGATATCACTTTAGTACTCTGGAGGAGGGCATGTGATACTCGAAGGGGTATCACCCACAAAAACCTTCTCCTTTGGAGGAATCTAACACCATTCTCGGAACTTTATAGCACCAACCTTGGAAGGAATCTCTCCACCACCCTCAGTAATACATATAGCTGACTTTGGGAAAAAGGCTCCTCGCCACGCTTGGATTTGCACACTACCAAACTTCGGATTATAAGTCCACCATCCTCAACAGAGGAAAAGGTCTCACAAAGATGGTCCACCATTTTGAAAGGCCTTCCCCAGTAGCCGTCGACGAATATCCGTGCCCGAAGGGTCTTATGCTTTTGAGGGGTCTAACAAAAAAATGACAAATACAGTTGAGTGATCTCTGACATAAAAGCCTTGCACACATCCCTACCCTCTGGCTAGAACTGCCTACGGCCAGCTAGATATGCCTATCTTTGAAGGTAAGGATTAGATATAGCCGAACACGTGTCCTGATCTGAACAAGTTGTGTAAAATGGCCTTCTCCCACCATCCACCTATAAATACTCGGGAGGTTACCAAGTAAAGGACACAGGACTCTTTCCTTCATTCTCTCTGCTCTTAAATAGCTTATCTCCCATACATTGACTTGGGCGCTGGAGCCTCATCCCCAAGAAACACACCCCAGGGAGCTCCTAACCCACTTTCTTTAAGATCTTGCAGATGCCCTCTTAGCAAAAGTCTCTCTTAGCCCCAGTATGTCATACTATGAAGATTCTATTTGGCATCAAGTTGTAGGAAAGACTAAGATTGTGAGTGATCTGTTAGTGCTAAACATTCCAAAGTATGATATTGTTCTGGGTATGAATTGGTTGGCTATGCATGGTGTTACCCACTCTGGGGTAGTCTAGTTATGATGCCAAAACTGTGCATTTAAACTCCCAGGATTGGTAATGTTCTGTAGGCCATCAGAACACTACCCTTAGTGTGAATACCCAAGTGGCCGTCTTGGGCACAATGTAAACACATGCATATTGGTCCAACCATCACACACATATTCACATTTCATGCACACCATGGCAGCTAAGAAGGAAAACACTAGCACATGTCTTAGTTTCGGCTTCCACACATTAGGCAATCTTGTTAAGTTCTAGTGACCAGCTATTGCACCTGTAACTTCCGCTAATAAAATGAATCATTATCGCCTCATACCCCCTCTTTTATTTGCTCCATTATGAATTAGAGACATAGAGCAAACCAATGAATTTTTTTTTACATCAATAGCCCACCTATGGACCAAGTTATGGATTTTTTAAGTTTGTCACAAAATTCTGACCAAATGAACAGTAACTCAGCTAACTTTGTAACATCATATCTTTCGCTACAGGGCTCTAAATCTAGAAATTATAAAGCCCAGTTAACCCTATAGAGGTCCTCTAGATGTGGTCAACATTTCATACCAAAATTCATTCTACACAAGGAGATATTAAACTTTATTTCTAGAGTCGAAATTCTAGCAACTGTTGGACCATTTTGCCCATACAATTTTTCCAAACCATGCAAACACTTCATTCACAAGGGGAAAGCCCTCCAAGGCTATCCCATATATGTCCATTACGCATATGAATTAGATTCCCTTCCTTTTAACAACTTTATGTGGGCAAAACAGAATTTAAAAGTAAGCTGCCCATCATTCACACTTAGGCAGCTTTGCACCACATCACTTACATAGCCAAAACATTACTCAAATGTTCACATACTTGTCTCATTATACATACACTACATGTACATGCATACATGCACAACAATATGGTCTTCACTCAGCTTAATACACATCCTAAGTTACAGGAGTTCCTGAGACACAATGGACTCCGGAACAGGATGCTGGACAGCTGCTGCACAACACAATAAGTACCACCATTAGAAATACCAAATGTGCTCCTAAAATCACCAAAATTTCCAGATCATAACTAGAAATATGGAAGTTTATGTAAATGAAATTTTAGATCAAAACTCAAACCAAAAATGTTAGTTTGAAGGTGATCTTTCAGCTGGACCCGAAATGATAGAATTGAGGGGAGTAAGTTTTATTGAGAAACTTAGTAAGGGTAACACTTGGATTCACTAGGAAATGTGACCATCATTAAAACCTGCATCCAAAGACACTAAAAAATAAAAACTACAATGCATATATACAAGATAGAGCAACCAAATGCAGCAGCCAAACACAACCAACAAACACATGAAATGTGGCAGCAACATATACCATAGGTTAGTCCATAAAACACATAATAAACATAACCAAATCACTATGGCAGCCCTCCTCAAGCTAATTATTGGTCTTAGGAGGATTTTAACAGTAGTTAGTACTAACTTTGGGCTCTAGAAAGCCTCACTTTACTGCCATCATTGTGCACTTCACACTAGGTCACAAAACCTTCAATAAGTGCACTCCCCTCACTAAGCTTGGTTAATCAAGCTCATGGCTCTCTTCCAATCTTAGCCCTAGCTCCATGGATTTTTGAAAATTGAAGAAAACACTCCATGAGAGCAAGAGAACCCTTACCAAAGTGGCTAGGCCGAAAATCAAGCTTGATCCTTGAAGTAGGCATGAAATTGCTCTAGTTTGCTTCCAATTGCTTCCTTTTGCCTTCAATTTCAATCAATTGCAAGTTTGAAGGTGTGGTGGCTATGGAGGAAGTATGGCTATGTTCTTGGGCTGGGGGAGGACGAAAATGAGAGTGGAATAAGTGATTTGGCCGCTTAAATGGCCTTAAATGAGCATAAGGGCACCAAAACACACTTAGCAAGCTTAACCTTGCTTTATGTCATTTTCCTTCTCACTAATTATGGTTTCTTTGTCTTAAACTCATTGGTACACATGTGCCCAAAATTTTTGACTAATTATCAAGTCATGGCTGCCTCCCCCATGGTTGGATAACCCCACAATTCAACCCTTGGACTTAAGTCAAAAGCTTGAACACCTTAAGGTTTACACTAGGACATTTAGGTCCTTATTGCCTTTAGTGTTTCCACTGTCCAAACTTGTCTTCCATGAGCAATTTCATACCATTTATATCCTTCCCATAACTCTCCAAGTCTCTTTCTTGAGAGTTTTGCAATTGAGTACCTGAATTTCCAAAACCATACAAAAAAGTCCATAGGTTGCTTGACAGACAAGCAATCCTTAAGGCTTTTATTGGGGGCCAAGTTACCAACTTGGAACACTTTTAAGGAGGTGTTGATCATGCCTTTTACCCCCCACACTTTAATCACTATGGTGAGAATTACACAATATAATGGTTTTTAGCCATTATGACACACTCGTAATTCTCCCATTTTGTGAGGTGGTAACACATGGTATAAAGATTGATTGTGGTAAAAAATAAATCACATTGCCTAGTGATAAAGTGGATACATTAGTTAATTCTAAAGAATTAGTGTATGAAATGCATGGCATGGAACTGGAAATGTTGGATGAAATTCCAGTGATTTTTGAAGATAAATGCCATGCATTAAAAGATGTTGAGATTGAAGAAGAGGTTAGTAAGATACTTGTAGTTAAACTTTGCACAAGTCTTTCCTAAAGACCTGCTAGGTATTCTTCCTCTAAGAGAGATTGAATTTGAGATTAAATTATAGCCTGGAGCGACACGAATATCCATACCTCCTTATAGAATGCCAATCATAGAGATGACTGAGCTCAAGAAACAACTTGATGAACTTATTGAAAAAGGGTTCATAAGACCAAGTGTTTCATCGTGGGGAGCTCCAACTACTTTGTGAAAAAGAAGGATGGATCATTGAGATTGTGTATTGATTATAGAAAATTGAATGCTATGACCATCAAGGACAAGTATCCACTACCTAGGATTGAGTATTTATTTGATCAGCTCAATGGAGAAAAGATATCTTCTAAGATTGATTTAAGATCTAGGTACTTTCAGTTAAAGGTAAAAGAGGATGACATACCCAAGACAACATTCAAAACAAGATATGGGCATTATGAGTTTATAGTCATGCCCTTTGGCTTGACTAATGCACCTACTACATTTATGGACTTAATGAACCATGTGTTTAGACCATACTTGGACAAGTTTGTAGTGGTGTTCATCGATGACTTCCTAGTGTATTCTAAGGATGAAAGTGAACATGAGCATCACTTACGAATTGTCTTGAACACATTGTTAGAAAATTAGCTATATGCTAATTTTTCCGAGTGCCAATTTTGGTTAAATGAAGTGTCTTTCATAGGAAACATCAATGATGCACAAGGCCTTAGAGCAGACCCTGACAAGGTCAAGCTAGTGCAAGAGTGGGAAAAAGCTAAGACTAACATGACCCCCTCATGGGTCTACGCAGGAAGCCTATGGGAACTTGCACCACATTAGTCACAATTGGCTAATTGATTACATGCATACTAGTTAAAACCTTTATGCTTCTAGTTATCTAACCCTACTATGCAATCATGCATGAGTTTATGCTTTGACTTAATCAATAAAATAAAGAAATGGTACTTGAAACATTGCCATGGCATATTTTAATAAAAACAAACATCAAAACTGTTAAAGCATTCAAAGCAATTAAGTGGAACTAACTACACATAATCAATTGTGTGCAAGCATCCAAACAAGATTAGGCTATGCCACCCAAGAACGACTCTAGAGTAAATTACTCAACATGACCATTGGAGGCAAGACAGTGTATCAAAACTATACACTAAATGACTGTACTGAGATCTAGAACCAAGCTTCCACCATAGAGCAAACTCCCAGTGGCAAGCTTCGTAAGCCCTCCCTTGTGCTTCACTAGCCTCTATAGGCCAAAAAGATGACTGTAGTTAGTACCATAACTTAACCAACAAGTAACACATAAACTAGAATCATAAAGATTCAAATAAACTAAATACTTACTCACAAGCCTAGCTCAACAACCCTCAATGGTTGTTGGCTCAATGACGCCCAAAACTGCACCACAAAAAGTAAGAGAGTGAGAATCAAATATTCTCAGTAAGGGGTCTTCAAGCTGCAAGAAAAATCCTGAGGACTCAACATAAACAAGGATAGTAAACCTACTGTGCTTGCTTGCAGACTAAGGGTCTAATATATGCACATATACCTAGGTCCCTTGGGACATCTCCTCATCCTAGTCCTCCTTACGGGGAGTCTCTTCATGCCTAGCGAGTTCGGGCCACTAACTCGCTCCTAGTAAGCCTTAGCTTACTGACTGACACAATAATGTAGCCTTCCCTTACTTGTTGTGCAGGTGAACATGTTGGATGCTCCTTGCTTGCACTGTAAGAAATCTGCTAGGTGTACTAGGCCTCCACATAGTGCCTCAAGTCCTTAGACTTGACTAGGTCACTTGTGTACTAAGCCTCCACCGTTTATCCTGCCAAGGATGCATTAGGCTTTCACTTGTAATTAAAGGCACTGCTTGGCTAGGCAACAAGTGCACTATGCATTTATCCATGTTGCTCCCCTATCCACCATTGCTTGGTTCACGCTAGTGAAGTGGAAATTATCATGGTTGGAATCATTTACTAGGTTCTTTGGAACCCCAACTAGGTGCACTAAGCTTTCCACATCGAAGCCTCAAATCCAAAGTCTCAACTAGGCTTTCTATTACCACTTTGAGTATTTAAATACAGTGATCAATTTTAGTGAGCTCAAGCCCCAGGCAGTCCATGTCATGTAGGCCAAGTAGAACATGTGCACTATGTTTACCCAAGTGGCCCTTTTGGTCATTATGCAAAGATGTGTACATTGGTCCAACCATCACACACATATTCACATACAATTTCATCTAGAAGTGATGATGACAATGAAATTCTTTATTCCTAGCTAATATGAAATTTAAGTAAAATCCCCAAGTGCATGTACAATCATAAGCACAAATGATGCTATTGGTGTGCATCTTCTTTTTTTTTCCAAACTTTCACACCATGCCCAACTCAAATTCTACCCATGTTCTCCTATGCCCTAATGGTTTTAAACCATTTAATACCCTTAAACCTTCATATGGAAATAGGTTTGAGACATTAAACCCATCTAAGTTTACAACTATGGAACTTACACTTAACCGGGTAAAAATGACCACATGAACAGTGCTCAGCAAAATCAGCCAATTTTGAAAGCCCATAACTCTGGCTACAGTGCACCAAATCCATTGATTCAAAATCCAGGTTATTCCTCCTGAAGTTGTTTAAGTATGTTCAAAATTTCATGGACAACTTCTTTACGTACAGAAAGTTATGGCAGCCGGAGTACAGGGTACCAAATTTTAGACACTATTGACCATTATGCCCATACAAAATTTCATAATATTCATACACTTCATTTCCGGGTGCAATAGTGTCCATATACGTCTTACACACATTCTAAAACCATTCCCATGAGTTTAGAGTCCTTCTAACTATCATTCATAAAAATGCCATCAAAACAACCCATAAACACCATATGGACAGCATTGTATACACACTTCAAACCACACTCCATTGATCGATATATCCTTGTCACACTACACATACAACATACCCAGATCATTCAAATGCATTGATGCACCAAATACATGGCAATAAATTAGTTAATACATACATTAAGCTTCTTGGAGAACTTCAAAAGCACTAAGCACTCTAGAAACTTATAGGGACCAGCTGCTGCGTAAGGCAGAAAGTACTATTACAAAAAATAGCTAATGTGCTCCAAAAATCATGAAAATTTCCAGTTTACAACTAAACATATTGAAGTTAATATGCCTGATATTTCACATATAAATTCACATGACAGCTATTATTTTGAATTCTCTCTTTTAGGTGCTCTTGAAATGGATAGAAAGGTGGTAAGTATCTTTGAAGAAACTTAGTAAGGGCTTATCATTAGAAAGTTGAATTCCCAGAAATATATATGAAATCCAAAGACATAAAGAAACAAAAACAAAGCACATATACAAAAATATATCCATCCAAATGCACAAACAAATGGAACACAATCAAATGCAATGCTGGCAGCAATACATCATTAGGGTTAGTCCATACACAGTCAAATAAAGAATATGTAATCACTATGGCAGGCCTCCTCAAGATAATTCTTGGTCTTATGAGGTTAATTTGTCTTAGTTAGTACTAACTTGGGCTCTAGAAACCCCTATAAACACTGCCATCTTAGTGCATGAAAAACAGTAAGGCTGGAACCTTGTTCATGCACTCCCCCTTAACCCATACTTGGTTCCTTGACCTTTTTGCTCTCTTCCAAGCATGGTCTTAGGTTCATGGATGCTTGATTATCATGTTAGCATAGTAAACAACCATGAAACATGAATATAAAACCCTTACCTAAGCTGTGAAGGCTGAAATCTTCAAGAGATACACAATAAACCCGAAAACTATGGTTTTTCTCTATCTTGTTGCATCCGATTGCCTTCCTTTGTAATTTCTTGGGAGAATGAGCTATGGTGGCTATGGAAACTTATTGATGAGCTAAGGAACAGGTTGTGCCTGGTGGGGGACGAAAATGGGCAGGAAATGGCAAGAAATCAAGATATTTTACTTGACTTGATTAGTTTAACCTTAACCCTCACGTAGGTCACTATAAGTATATCTTAAGCAAAGACTTTTTGGCTAATCTTTAGCCCAAATTTTTGACCTTATAACCTGGAAATAAAAGGCTGGGATAATGTTAGAAATGGACACCTTTGACTCTTGTCAAAAATCATCCCATCCCTAAGTTATTTTTGTGAACAATTGTACACCTAGTTGTCCTAGGTTCTTGAATAATGGCTTTTCTTTTCTTTATGCAATTCAGCCTCCAAAAAATTGATTTCATACAATTGAAATCCTTCCAAATCTCTTTTTTAGAGTTGTACAATTGGGTACCCAAGTCTTGAAATCTTGCAATAAGACCCATAGATCACTTGTAAAACAAGCAATCCTTTAGGGCTTCCTTTAGTACCAAGTAACCATTGTAATCTTTTAGGGAGGTGTAGATTATTCACTTACCCCTCACATTTCATTCACCATGGTAAAAATTATGCTATATAATGTTTTATAACCATTATGCCTTTGTACTGTAATTCTCCCCATTTGTTGAGGTGGTAACATTTCTCCCCCCCCTTAAAAATTTTGGTCTTCCAAAATTTCCCTTAGCTTGGGATACTCATCTAGATAGCCTTCTAGAATTTCGTTCTTAGTTTCCTAGGTTTCCTTTCTTTCAAAATGGTTTGACCATTGTACTTTAACCATGGGAATCAGTTTGTTCATTAACCTTTTGGTATCCTTAGCTAAGATAGCTATAGGTTTCTCTTCATATGTTAGATTTGTTTCTAACTATATGTCTTCCATTGCTATAGCATGCTTTGCGTCTCGTAGACGCTTCTTAAGCATACTGACATGGAAAACATTATGAACACTTGACATGCTTGACGATAGAGCTAACTTATAAGCCACCTTGCCAAATTTGTCCAATATCTCATAAGGACCAATGTACCCTGGAGCCAACTTACTTCTTTTCCCAAATCTGATAGTGCCTTTGAGCCACACTTTATCACCAACCTCAAACTCCAAGTCTTGTCTTCTTTTGTTCACATAAATAGTTGTCCTTTCATTGGCTACCCTTAACCTTTCTTGTATCTTCTTAATTTTATTTGTTGTTTCTTCAATGATCTCAGGACCCAACTTTAGCCTATCTGAGGCTTCCACCCAACAATGGGGTGTCATGCACCTTCTCCCGTAAAGAGCTTCATAACGTGCCATACCAATGGTGCTTTGGTAACTATTGTTGTAAGAAAATTCTGCCAAAGGCAAATGTTGGTCCCATTCTCCTTTGAAATCCAAGATACAGCTTCTGAGAATGTCTTCAAGTATCTGAATCACCCTCCTAGTCTGTCCATTAGTCTGAGGGTGGTATGTAGTGCTCAGGTGGATTTTGGTTTCTACTGCTTTATGAAATGCGCTCCAAAATCTAGCTGTAAACCTTGGATCTCTGTCTGACACTATGGAGTCTGGCACTCCATGCAACCTTACTATCTCCTTGATGTACATTTGTGCTAACTTATCTAGTGAGTCTACGATCTTTATTGGTAAGAAGTGGGCACATTTACTTAGCCTATCCACAATGACCCAGATTGTGTCATGCCTTAATCTGGTCATAGGCAGCCCATTTAAGAAGTCCATAGTGATGTTACCCCACTTTCTCACTGGAATGGGTAGAGTCTGTAGTGCTCCTGCTAGCTTCTAATGCTCTACTTTTATCCTTTGGCATGTGGCACATTTAGAGACATATGTGGCTATGTCCTTCTTCATGTTTGGCCACCAGAAATGTATTTTCAAGTCCTTGTACATCTTCCCACTTCCAGGATGGATATTTAGTTTACTAGTGTGAGCTTCCTCAAGTATCTCATTTTTGAGTTCTTGCACACTAGGCACATATATTCTATCCTTGAAGTGCAATAATCCTTGCTTGTAGGTAAAGGATTCATACAAGGACCCTTTGTCTTCTCCAGAAATCTTCTTCAGATTTGGGTCTGCTTCTTGTGTCTTCCTTATCTCCTCAATCCACCTAGACTGAATAGTTAACATATTCACTTATGCTCCTTCCCACTGTTGCCACTTATGCCAAAGGCATAGAAAACTATTCTCCTCATTGGCATCTGCTGAAGATCCACCTTTTAGCAACCTAGTGTATTTCCTACTTAAGGCATCTACCACTAGATTGCCTTTGCCTTCTGTAAACTCAATGCTACAGTCACAGTCTTTAATATACTCTAACCATCTTCTTTGCCTCATGTTCAACTCTTTCTGAGTGAACAAGTACTTTAGGTTTTATGGTCAATGCATATCATAAATGAACTTCCCATTAGGTAATGCCTCCATTGCTTTAAGGCAAAGATCACTGCAGCAAGCTCTAGGTCATGGGTAGGGTAATTTTGCTCATGGGGCCTCAATTTCCTTGACCCATAAACAATCACATTCCTTTCTTGCATTAACACACATCCTAAACCAGATCTAGATGCATCTGTATAAATAATATAAGGTTTACTTGGATTTGGTAGGATTAACACTGGAGCTTGAATCAGCTTGCTCTTTAACTGATGAAAGCTCCTTTCAGCCTTTTCAGTCCACTCAAACTTTTGACCTTTCTTGGTCAGTTGAGTAAGAACTGAGGCAATCATGGAGAATTTTGATACAAATCTCCTATAATAGCCTGCTAATCCTAGGAAGCTTCTGATTTCTTTTGCAGTCATAGGTCTTTCCCACTTTTACACAGCCTTAACCTTTTCAGGGTCTACTCTAAGGCCTTGTGCATCAATGATGTGTCCTAGGAAAGAAACTTCCTTTAACCAAAATTGGCACTTGGAAAATTTAGCATATAGTTGATTGTCTAACAGTGTGTTCAAGATAATTCTTAAGTGATGCTTATGTTCACTTTCATCCTTGAAAAAAAATCAGATGTCATCAATGAACACCACTACAAACTTGTCCAAGTATGGTCTGAACACACGGTTCTTTAAGTCCATGAATGCAGCAGGGGCGTTAGTCAAGCCGAAGGGCATAACTGTGTACTCATAACGTCCATATCTTGTTTTGAATGCTGTCTTAGGTATATCCTCCTCTTTTACCCTTAACTGAAAGTACCTAGATCTCAAATCAATCTCAGAGAAGATCTTTGCTCCCTTGAGTTGATCAAATAGATGCTTAATCCTAGGGAGTAGATACTTGTTCTTGATGGTCATAGCATTTAGCTTTCTATAGTCAATGCACAATCTTAAAGATCCATCCTTCTTTTTCACAAAGAGAATTGGAGCTCCCCAAGGTGAAACACTTGGTCTTATGAACCTTTTTTCAAGTAGTTCATCAAGTTGTTTCTTGAGCTTAGTCATCTCTGTGATTGGCATTCTATAAGGTGGTATGGATACTGGTGTAGCTCCAGACTGTAGATTAATCTCAAATTCAATATCTCTTGGAGGAGGAATACCTGGCAAATCTTTAGGAAAGACTTGTGGATAGTCTTTCACTATAGGTATCCTACTAAATTTTTCCTCAATTTCAACATCATTCAATGCATAATATTCATCTTCAGAAATCACAGGAATTTCATCTAACACTTTTAGTTCCATGCCATGCATTTCATACACTAATTCCTTAGAATTCACTAATGCATGCACTTCATTACTAGGCAATGTGATTTCTCTTTTAGCACAATTATACCATACATAGCCAACCAGTTCATACCCAAAATAATATCATATTGTGGAATATTCAACACTAGCAGATCAGTCATAATCTTAGTCTTTCCTACTTCTAGCTCAGAGTCCTTAGCTAGTTCATTCATGAAAAGACATTTACTGCTTGCTGTTCTTATTAATGATATGTTAAGCATGAATTCAATAGGCAATTTCATAGATTCAGCTGACTTCCTAGCCACAATGGACACTGAGGCACCAGTATCAAATAATGCATTAACAAACATACCATTTAAATAAATGTTACCTCTAAGTGCCCCTTGTTGGGATGTCTCCCCTTTGTCAATATGGAATACTCTTCCAGCTCTCTGCACTTGTGGCCTTGTTACTACTGGAGCACCTTTTGGCTGAACATCTCTGACAGCGGACATATTAGGGCTATTCTGGCCTTGCTCATCTTGCCCTCTTCTTTGGACCAAAGTGCAATCTTTGATCCAGTGATCCAAAGCACCACATCTAAGACATGCTTGTGTCTCAAAGTAACATGGCTTCTTGCCATGGAATTTCTTGCATCGAGGACACCTTGGGCCAATAAACTTATTCTTGGCCTTGCCATCCATACTAGGTTTTCCAAACTTGGCAGTGTCCTTACCTTTCATTGGCTTCTGCAGTCTTCCAGCTTGGCTGGTCTCTCCTGGTCCACTATGGCAAGCTGAATGAAATAGCCAAGGAGGATCTAGCTAATCTTCAGGAAGAAATGCTTAAAATCCAAGGGGAGCTCATCTAGGACTTCTCCAAGAAGATGTCAGACCTTGGTGGGAAGGTGATAGCTTTGACCTCAGCTAATGAGGTTCTTTAAAAGGAGAATGAGGACGCTGCTACCGAAGTGGCAAAGGCATTCGACCTAAACTCCAATCTTCAGGGCAAGGTCGATAAGCTAAAGAAGGAGGGAAAGAAGAAGAAGAAGAAGTTGGAAAAGGAGGTCGTGGAGCTCAGAAAAGAACTGGTGAACTTGGATGCGGAAAAGGGTAAGTCTGATCAGGCAACCAAGAGGTCTTATTAGGATGGCTTTTGCTTGGCCCGTTACCAAGTCTTGTCCAGATTTCCCGACCTCGACCTCTCCTTTTTGGTGGCCCTGGACATCCCCGAAGAAGCATCCTGGCAGTGGCCGAGGGCAGAGTTCCACAATCTTCTGGCCATTCCACTTTCAACAGCTAAAGCAGTTGTCACCAATAAAGACTTTGAAGGTTATGATGCTGAGAATGGTGAGGAGCCGGCAGATGCCCAGGATCATGAATAGGCCATCTTTTTCTTCTTTTTCTTTTGTAATCCATCTTTTCTACTCTCATCACCGTATTAATGAAGTATCTATTTTCTTCAAAATTTTGGCTAAGGTCCTTAATGGACCATCTTCGAACGCGAAGGGTGTCATGACCACGTTCTGTCAGTATCCCTCCGGAAAACATCATCCTTTTGCAGAATTTAACCCCTGTTCAAATCAGTCAAGTACCTTTTGCGTTGATCACGTTCGATCAACGTCTTTCGGGCAAAGGTGCCCTTCGGTCATACGCTCATTCAGACAACCACTTTTTTCGTACTTAGGATCTTTCCATTTTTGAAATTTTTTTTAAGTTCTATGTTGGGTTTCAGGAGCCAAACAGCGCAGCGGAATTTAATCGAAACCATCCAGGATCCAAGTGAAACGGGGTAAACTGGGTGTTCAAAAATTTTCATACCTAATTTTCGGTTGAAATCTCTCACTCAACTGTAGAGTTGAATCACAAAACCTGAATAGTTGACGTGTTCAAGCTCTCTATGGTACCCATACAAGCCTCTCGAGATCACCATGCTTCCACCATGTCCCGGCAGATGCGCTTCTCTTATGCTCGCAGTGCTAGCTTGCGTCCTCCAAGCAATTGCAAGAGAAGAGTGCAGCTATCCTTTTGGGAGGCTAGGGCAAGGAGACCCGTGAATTTCTCACTAAAAGTTGTATTTATAGTGAGACTCAACTTCCAGGCCTAATGGGTTTGAAAGCCCTAAACCAATTAGGCTTTAATTTTGGGCTTAATAATGGCTCAACTCTTGGGACCATTATTAATACGAAATTAAAGTGAAACCATAACCAAAATAATTAGCCCATGCACTATAATGATCCAAACAGCTCTATGTGTGCATGTTACCACCTCAGAAAATGGGAGAATTACAAGTGTCTCATAATGGCTAAAAATCATTATATTGTGTAATTCTCACCATAGCGTTTGAAGTGTGGGGGGGTAAAAGGCATGATCAACACCTCCTTAAAAGTGTTCCAAGTTGGTAACTTGGCCCCCAAGAAAAGCCTTAAGGATTGCTTGTTTGTCAAGCAACCTATGGACTTTTTTTGTAAGGTTTTGGAAATTCGGGTACTTAATTGCAAAACTCTCAAGAAAGAGACTTGGAGAGTTGTGGGAAGGATATAAATGGTATGACAGTGCTATTCGAGGACCAAATTAGTCATGGAAGGCAAGTTTGAACAAAGGAAACACTAAAGGCAATAAGGACCTAAAAGTCCTAGTGTAAACCTTAAGGTGTTCAAGCTTTAGACTTAAGTCTAAGGGTGGAATTTTGGGGTTATCCCACCATGGTGGAGGCAACCATGACTTGATAATTAGTCAAAAATGTTGGGAACATGTGTACCAATGAGTTTAAGAGAAAGAAATCATAATTAGTGAGAAGGAAAATGACATAAAGCAAGGTTAAACTTGTTAAGTGTGTTTTGCTGCCCTTAAGCTCATTTAAGGCCATTCAAGTGGGCAAATCACTTATCCCTCTCTCATTTTCATCCTCCCCCAGCTGAAGAACACAGCCATACTTCCTCCATAGCCACCACACCTTCAAACTTGCAATTGATTGAAATTGAAGGCAAAAGGAAGCAATTGGAAGCAAATTAGAGCTATTTCTTGCATACTTCAAGGATTAAGCTTCAAATTCGGCCTACTCACTTTGGTAAGGGTTCTCTTGCTCTCATGGACTATTTTCTACAATTTTCAAACATCCATGGAGCTATGGCTAAGCTTGTAAGAGAGCCATGAGCTTGATGAACCAAGCCTGTTGAGGGGAGTGCACTTATTGAAGGTTTTGTGACCTATTGTGAAGTGCACAATGATGGCAGTAAAGTGAGGGTTTCTAGAGCCCAAAGTTAGTACTAACTACTGTTAAAATCCTCCTAAGACCAAGCATTAGCTTGAGGAGGGCTGCCATAGTGATTTGGTTATGTTTATTATGTGGTTTATGGACTAACCTATGGTATATGTTGCTGCCACATTTCATGTGTTTGTTGTTTGTGTTTGGCTACTGCATTTGGTTGCTATATCTTGTATATATACATTGTGGTTTTTATTTTTTAGTGTCTTTGGATGCAGGTTTTAATGAGGATCACATTACCTTAAGAAACCAAGGGTTACCCTTACTAAGTTTCTCAATGAAACTTACTCCCTCAATT
Organism: Aquilaria agallochum; assembly: GCA_000696445.1. NCBI lineage: Eukaryota > Viridiplantae > Streptophyta > Magnoliopsida > Malvales > Thymelaeaceae > Aquilaria > Aquilaria agallochum. The sequence goes on from KK901291.1 coordinate 45,664, forward strand.
CTGTCATTTCAGGTCCATCTGAAAGATCACCTTCAAACTAGCCTTTGTGGTTTGATTTTTGATCTGAAATTTCAGGTACATGAACTTCCATATGTCTATTTGTGATCTGGAAAGTTTGGCAATTTTAGGAGTTCATTTGGTATTTTTAATGGTGGTACTTACTGTGTTGTGGAGCAGCTGTCCAGCATCCTATTTTTGGAGTCCATTGTGTCTCAGGACCTCCTATAACCTAGGGTGCATATTTAGCTGAGTTAAGACCATATTGTAGTTCATGTATGCATGTACATGTATGTTGTGTTTCGGGAGCCAGACAGCGCAACAGAATTTAACCAAAACCCTACAAGATCCAAGTGAAACGGGGTAAACCGGGTGTTCGAAAATTTTCATACCTAATTTTCGGTTGAGATCTCTCACTCAACTGTAGAGTCGAATCACAAAACTTGAATAGTTGACATGTTCAAGCTCTCTATGGTATCCACACGAGCCTCTTGGGATCACCACGTTTCCACCACATCCCGGTAGATGCATTTCTCTTGCGCTCGCAGTGCTAGCTTGCGTCCTCCAAGGAATTGCAAGAGAAGAGTGCGGCTGTCCTTTTGGGAGGCTAGGGCAAGGAGACCTGCGAATTTCTCACT
>KK901292.1:2739-37220 GCA_000696445.1 Aquilaria agallochum
AGATTTTTCATCCGATGCTCGGTTGTAAATGACAAAAATGCCCCTAGCCTAAATAAAATGACTTTGAGCTTCTGGTTTGGAATTTGACTTAATAACTACTAAATGAATCATCTAAGGATCAAGATTCTTAATTTTATATTGATTTTCTAAATTGGTAGGTAAAATTACAAAAATACCTTAAGGAAAAAATGCTAATTAATTTATTTTTATTTATTTATTTTATTTGCTTATTTTTTTTAATAATTTTTTTTAATTAGGGTAATTTAGTAATTTTATTTTCCTTAATTTCTAGGGTTATTACACTAAACGCTAAGCCTAATCCCTAATCTCTAATTTAAGTCATGAATTGGATCAAATTTTAGAGTAGTTATCCAATTATTTAAGTTACTTAATCTTTTTAAGTAAATTGTTATTGGTGAATTTAGCAAAGTCCCGAGATAAATTTATTTTGTCTTGTAAACCATATAATACATCTAATCAACTTAGGAAAGTTGATTGGTTACAATTCTTCAAAACACATTGCAACAAAAAAATAAGTAAAGTTTTCATATACATCTTATTCTACCTAGAACCAATTTTATTTGAAAGAGAATTGTATTTAGGTGAAATAATCCATTGATTGTAAAATTTCTATAATACTATTTTTTTTATGAATTTTTATTTGTTTAGGAATTAAAAAAGATAAATTCATAGAAATTTAATAAGATCATAAAAATTTTATTTTGAGTTGATTATCACACCTACATAATATTGGCTTAGTTATAAAATTGGTTCAAGGTGAAAATGATATGAAAATAAAAATAAGTAATTTTAGATTAAGTTAATTTAAGTTAGAACGAATTGGCTTAGTCATTTAGATTAAGTTAAAATGAATTGGCTTAGTCAACTCATATAGTCATAACTTCATCACCCTTTTTTGAATGTTTAGAAACATTGAGGACTAAAATACAAAATAAAGAAAATAACAAGAATTAGTGTAATATTTAGTAAGACGAGCCTAATTGATGAATTTTTTTTAAATCCAACTAATGATTTTTTTTAATCCAAGCTAAAGGAATAATATTTTTTACCTAATTTTCTAATTCTCTTTACTATATTTAATTCACAGATGTGTGTGTGTGTGTGTGTATAATTCACTTTAATTCAACCAATTCACTTTTTACTTGATAAATTAGTTTACAAAAATAGCTTATGAAATAATCAGGATACAGTGAGTATTTTGTATATTACCACTAAGTTATCATTTCAAGTGATACTTTCCTTTTTTTTTTTTAATTTTGAGCAAAAGTATAGGAAAAAGGTAGAAATAGAACATAAATTTTCTCATCCTTCTTAATTTATGTACAATTTAAAAATGGTGCAAACAACCTAGATATATGAATTAATATTTATTTTATATAATTATATACACTTTTTATATATTTATTTAATAATTAAATGTTTTAGGCCTAAAAAATGATTATTGGTTTCAAGATATTTAATTATATATATAATGATTACATTTAAAAAATTTAATATCATCAAATATGATTCTATTAATTAATTATACTTTATATTGACTATATATTCGTACTTATTATCATATTAGAATTATTATTATTATGATTACTGTAAATAATAATAATAAGAACAAATCGCCTAATCCTAACCCTAAACCTTAATCCTAAATCCTAACCCTAAACCTTAATCCTTAACCCTAACCCTAAACCTTAACCATAACCCTATTCCTTAAACCCTAACCTTAATCCTTAATTCCTAACTTTAGTTCCTAATCAATAACCCTAAACCCTAAAATTTAATCCTAAACCTTATTCCCTAAACCTTAACCTAACTTTAATCCGTAATCCCTAACCATAAACCCTAATCCTTAATCCTAAACCCTAACATTAAATCCCTAACCCTAAACATAATCTTAATCTTAACCATAAACCTAAACCCTAACCATAACCCTAACATTAAATCCTATTTTTTAAACGTAATCCTAATACTAACCTTTTAATCCCAAACCCTAAACCCTAATTCTTAACCTTAACCTTAATCCCTAATCTTAACCCTAAAATCTAACTTAATCCATAATCCTAAATCCTGACATTAGATCCCTAACACTAAACGTAATCATAATCCTAACCCCTTAATTCTAAACCGTAGCCCCAAACCCTAATCCTTAACCCTAACCATAATTTTATTCCCTAAAGCCTAATCCATTTTCCTAAACCCTGACTAAACATAATGCTAATTCTCAATCTCATATCATTTTACCTGATTTCTATACCACAATAATTAGAATATCAAACCAGATAGCCTAAATCTCATACCAAATAACCTCAATCCTATATCATAATTTGAATCTCATACCATACCAGTTAACCTAAATTGGATACCACTTAACCTGAATCCTATACCACAATAACCTATTTCTCATACAATAATAACCTGAATCTCATAACAATTAACTTGAACCTCATACCACATGAACCTGAATCTCATACCACTTAACCTAAATCTCATACCATTTAACCTCAATCCTATACCATAACTTGAATCTCATACCATACTAGTTAACCCAAATCACATAACACTTAACCTAAATCCTATACCATAATAACCTAATTCTCATACCACAATAACCTTAATCTCATACCTCATGAACCTAAATTTCATACCACTTAACTTAAATCTCATACCATTGTTGACACCCAATTTTGTCCGACTATTGAAAATAAAAAAAAATTTTAAATTAATTATTATTAATTAATTAAAAAAAGAAAAAAAATTAAAATTAAATTAAATAGTTTAGGGGGCATTTTTGTTTCGTAAGGTTAGATAGTAAATTTATATATATATATATATGTGTAAAATATAAAAGGGGAAGTTTTTGTCAAAAATAAGAAGTTTTGGGTAAATCTGACAAAAATGAGAAGTTTGGGAAGAATCTGACGAAATCTGGAAATTCCAGAGAAATCTGGTAATTATTCACGTCATTTTTGGGCCAAACAGACAATTTTGAGCCAAATTGACAGAACGGACAAATTTGGGCCAATCAGTAATTTCGTGAAAAATATGGGACCAGACCAATAGTTAAAGAAAGATGAAGGACTAAAACTGTAATTTTGACCAAATTAATTTTTTAATTTTTTTTAATTAAATTTCAATTTTTTTTAATTGAAGGAATCCAATACTCCTTCCTCTATAAATAGGGGTCCAAGCCCGCAAAGAAACGAAGAAAAAAATCAAGATTAGGGCTCCTAACTAAAACAAAGTAAAACTATAGCTATAGTCCCTGACCACTTCTCCCTCACCCATAAAAATCCTAAACTTCTATCCCTGTTCCTTGCTGCCGTCCGTTATCCACCGTTTCCAGCCAAAACCACTTTTTCGTCAATCTTTTCGCCGTTATCCTCACGCCGGTAACATTCCTCCTTTCCCACGTCACCGTCCCTCCTCCGTCAACCCCCCCATCCCTGATTGGTTGATCAATCGTCTGGAATTGAAGAATTGGAGCAAAATCTCTCCGGTGAAGAAATTGACTCGACCCGCCGGATTTCAATTTCCTTCCCTTTGGAACTACCAATAAACACTTGTGTGTTTATTTATTTGTTTTTCTTTCTTTTTCTTCTTTATTGTTATTTTTTTTATGGAAAGTTATATCTCATATTTTTATGTGGATGGCCAAAAGCCCCACTTTATTTATTTTTTTATTTATTTCTTTTATTTATTTATTGTAATTTTATTTACGTTTATTTACTTTATGCACTTTTTATTTTTTTAAATGGATGACTAAATGCTCCACTTTCTTGATTTATTTAATTTTCTACGTTTATTTGCTTTATACACTTTTTTATTTTTTTTTACGTGGATGGCCAAAACGCCCCACTTTATTTATTTATTTAATTTCCACACTTTATTATTATTATTATTATTATCATTTTTTACGTGGATGGCCAAAATGCCCCACTTTATTTATTTATTTACCTCTTTCTTTATTTATTTAATTTTTACACTTTATTTTATTTTATGTGGATGGTCAAAATGCCCTACCTCCTTTATTTACTTACTTTTTATTTATTTAATTTCTATACTTTATTATTTTACGTAGATGGCCAAAACACCCAACTTCCTTTATTTACCTTTTATTTATTTATTTAATTTCTGCACTCTATTTTTGCGTGGACGGCCAAACACCCGACTTTTCTTTATTTATTTATTTTTCTGTACTTTATTTATTTATTTACTTTTCTACACTTTATTTTTACGTGGATGGTTAAATACCACACTTTATTTGCCTTTTTTTTATTTATTTACTTTATGTAATTTATTTTTCTTTATGTGGATGATTAACTTTAGCTATTTTATTTATTTACCATTTTTTTATGGCTGGCCAAGATCACCATCTTACTTTTTTTTTTATAATTTCTATTACAACCAAGCCCCTCCGTCCTTTCCTTTTTCCATCATTTTTAACATTATTTGAAATATTAAGACACTTATCCTTTTTATTTCCTTTAAATAACAAAAATGTAACCTTTTAATCCATTTATTAAAATAAATTTTAAAAAATCATAACTAGATAAAAAAAATCAATGGTTTTGAATAAGTATTTTTTTTAGATTTATCGATTAGATAATTACTTTTTAAAAAAATAATTTTTTTTTAAAAATAATAAAAAAAGGAAAATAATATTAAGATCATTAAAAATCTATATTTGGATAATTCGGTAAAAATTTATGACCAAAAATCAATAATTAATTAAATAATTAATAATAAATTTAAAAATTAAAATTTTCATTAAATTCCATATCCGGGTGATTCGATAGGATCCATAGTTTGGAAAAATATCAAATTTATAATAAAAATGAATAAAAAATCAAGTACCAAGATTAAAAAAAATCCATATTCAGATAATTCGATAGAATTTATAATATGGATTAATAATTAATTAAAACATTTAATAATAAATAAAAACTAAATTTCATTAAATTCCATATCCGGGTGATTCGATAGAATCCATGGTTTGAAAATATTAAAAAAATTATTATAAAAAAATCAAGTATCAAGATTTAAAATTTCATATCCGGTTGATCTGATAAGATTCATGGTTTGGAATTAAATTAAATAAAATTCATTAAAATTATTCTCAATCAAAGACTAGATCAAGAAATTAATAGTTAGGAAAAGATAAAAACTGAACCTCATGGTATCAATTTCTGGGCACTTCAATAAGGTTATTTTAGCGTAACCGACTCACGATCTTAGAATCTCTCGCAGACTATAATTAGTATCCAATCGACCTAGGTAAACCGATTGGTGGCGACTCCTAAAAAATCACATTGCTACAGCTTGGCGACTCCACTGGAGACGAGTCTAGCCATAAAAAGGGTTTAGTTTTCCTCTTTTTCTTTCTTGTTTGTTTCTTGACATACTGATTTGATGTGTTGAGTATTGTTTAGATTATTACACGCACACACCTCGGCATACATAATGAGCTCAATACCCAAACTTACTCCAACCAAGTTCTGCAAAATACCCGGGTTAGGCTAGTCGCGTGAGACAATAGTTTCCGCACTTTCTCTAATCCGTAGTAGTCAGTAGTGTTGCCTGAGTGTGACAGTAGTCACCCCATGAGACCATGAAAACTACGACTCGAATTAATCCTTCCTCACATAACCCTCGTGGGTGAGGAATTGGGCCTTTCTAGTCCGATAGGACTTAGTAAGAGGGATTCGAGAACCAACCCATAACCTTTCTTTTCAAAAAAACCATCTTATGCATATAGAACTCCACACTCTACCATAGAACCAATCATAAGCTTCCTATGTTTTGGTTCCAATCACCATAGGCATGAATTTTTATTCATTTGCTTATATTGTGAAATCTATGATTCTATGTATTATTTTGCTAACCCCATTTTTCCTTGTTCATTTTTTTGGCACATTCATATCATTCATTAGGTTAAGTACTCGGTGAAAGAATTTCCATTGTAGTCCTTATTTCACCAAGTACCTGCAACATTCATGCATGCATGCATTAAATTAATAATCCAAGGCCTAATAAATTCCACTTTAAAAAAAAAAAGGTAAAGAGCAAAATTGGCACTCAACATCGATATTCAACTCGGCTCAAAACAAGACTTATAGTAGAGCAAACCGAATGACGTCTCACAGATATTGAGTCCAAGATAGAAGCATGGCCGAGCAAATGAAACAATTAATGGAGCTAATCAAGGGGAAAGCAACCCAAGTCCCCGTCACAGAACCATAAGATCCCACTTATCCCCTGGGATTCACCCCACAACGAATCTCAGTTTAGGAAAATCTTTTTCAAGAACCAGGTCCATTCGCTAGCATTCACCTGAAACAAAATACTGCCTATGAAGAGAAGAAGGCACTATCAAAGGAAGAAGGAGAATCTCAAAAGCTCGAGACAATAGAGAAGAGGCTTGGGGCCATTGAAGGAGGCACTGTATTTGGATCTCTCTTGGTGGATGATCTCTGCTTGGTGCCAGATGTCGTGATTCCCTCAAACTTTAAGGTGCCAGACTTTGTGAAATATGATGGAACAAGTTGCCCCATCATTCACATTACACTATTTCTAAGAAAAAAACAACCATTCACAAAAGACGAGAAGGTGTGGATAGCACTTTTTTAAGAAAGTCTTACAAAGTCAGCGCTATAATGGTATCTAAGTCAAGGTCCAAGAAACATCAAAACATGGAATGACCTCGCTCAGGCTTTCATCAATAACTACAAACATGTCATGGACCTGGCCCCGGATCACCAAACTCTCTAGAATATGGAAAAGAAAAAGCAAGAAACCTTCAAGGAATACGCTCAAAGATGGAGGGACTTAGCCGCACAAGTTCAGCCACCCATGATGGAGAGAGAAATGGTAACTTTATTTGTCCAGACACTAAAGTACCTATACTACGACAAACTTATTGGCAATTCAGCAACCAATTTCTCAGACATTGTCATGTTTGGAGAAAGAATTGAGCATGGGATTAGGACCAGGAAGATCACTGAATCCTTTAATGATGCCATGAAAAGAGGAGGACCATCCAGAAGAAAGGATGAAGAAGTACAACAAATAGGATGCGGAAGAGGGATTCCCCTCGTGGGTATTGTGGCTACTGGGCCTCGCTTATCCTATCCTACCAATAGGACCAATAATTATCCTCCCAACAGGCCTAATCAATTACGGCCACCTGTTCCGACCCCTCTAGTACCCACACAAAGACCAAGAGAAATTTTTGCGCCAATTCCTATGACTTACACTAAGTTATATCCAAAGCTCATTGAAAATCAACTTATCTGCCCAATTCCTACAAGGCCAATAGAACCCCCATATCCAAGGTGGTACAACCCCAATGTAACTTGCCCATATCATGATGGCGTTGTGGGCCATGGTCTAGTAAACTGCATAGCTTTGAAACGCATAGTCCAACAATTAATCGAGTCAAAGTGGTCGGACTTTTCCGATAAACTGAGCGTCACTCACAACCCATTGTCGTCTCATCAAACTGGACCAGTTAATATGATAGAGGAACATCGACTGATGAAGAAGTCAGTCAACAATGTATACTCATGGCTTGTGAAAGAATGGGTCATCATTGGAAAGCCTTCTCTTGGACATAAAGAAATCAAGGATGAAGAATGGTGTGATTTTCATGACGCTAAGGGTCATTCCATCCAGGAATGCTCAGAGTTCCGTGAGAATCTACAGAGACTTATAGACTCATTCCAACTCAGCATTTGTATATCAGATAAAGATGTTGATGCAAATGTAATCATTAAAGAGTGAGAAGTCAATGTTATGACAAGACCATTAGTCATACTAATTTCAAAATGCAACCCAGCTAGGAACACACTCACTACAAGTTCTTTGTGGAAAGGATAAGTTACCTAGTTGAGGAGGTTGTCGAACTAGCGTTGATATTTAACGACGTTTCATTTCTGTCACAAATTCTTCAAGCCACCTATAGGATCTATGTAAGCCAGACCGAAGTGAGCTCGTAGAGTAGCTATATATTCATGCCAAAGGATCAATCGTGATGGTGCCCTGTTTCTCATGAACCTTTGGTGTTATTGCAAGGCTTTTCCCTCTAAGTGGACGGACGCCACTGGAACCTTCAACCCCTTTGCCATGGTGTCTATTGAGAAGAAATTTTAACAATGATAGATCCAACCCTCCATGTTTCCTCTATCAAAATGGGGAAAGTCAATCCGAGAGAGAAAAGATAGGTTCAGGCTGCTTAGAGGGCTGCCTAAGATACTAGCCCTGAATTTGGTCTCCCTAGCACTCACTTCACTGCCCTCTTGTGCTTTTGGTGGTGGTGGAAGTGAGATAACTAGTCTAGTGATCATGTCCCAGAAGGTAGCGATGTCTCTGCTCACCCGTTTGATTTGATCCTTAGATTTCTCCATGAATTCCTCAACTAATTTGCTCTAGTCTTGACCTTTGCGTTCCCTTTGCCATGGTCCTAAAGAAGCCGTTCTAATACCAACTTGATACCAGATTATAGCTCCTTCCTTCCAAGTGCTATAAGGAGCTCTAGAAAGAGTGGATCTATGAATAGAAAAAAGAATATGGAGGACAAAAGAGAGAAAAAGAAGACAATAATATCAATTCTCAATGAATCAAATGATTACATTAGGATTGGATAAATAGCCACTCAGGCCAGCTAACAAAATGAAAGTGACAAATAAAATGGTTATGCTAGGAGGCGGCTACCAACGCGCATCCTCACAAAATCCAAACATGAGGACGTCCACTGTGGCAGGGTCACCCTTCCAAGTCAACTGCTTATTAACCACCTATATAAAAAATCCTTGAACAAATCAAGGTTCATCAATGATACACATATCATTAATTAGGCCTATATGCCTTAAGACTTTGTTGATGCATAGTTTGGCTACAATAAATCTCTTTTGTGAGTTTACTAATAAACTTTCTATCATATACCAAACTCAGGATGCATCCATTTTTGTGGTCACTTTATACTTAAACCTTGTAATACACTAAGTAATATAATATTACATTAAGTACTACTTATGAGCACTCATATTTAAGTATAGATGATAGTGTATCGACTACTTGACTTGCAACACATGTAATCAAATTGTGATTTGCAACAATTTATAAACATACTATAAAGTCTTTCTTATTGCACTCACTATATAGTAATTCTAGTGATTACCCAATGAGAAAAACATCTAGTTGCATTATCATCGCTATAGGAAGCTCACCAAAGTAACACTATGATTTTAAATCACTAAATAGCAGTCAATAGTGAATAGGGGCATATTGAACTACACATAAGTAATAAAAGAGAAAACGTACTTATTTTCTTTCTATGGTCAATTTGACAAGTTAATAGATACACAAGATATGTACAAGTGTCATGGTATGTTAGTGTACACAAACACAATGTTTAACAACCACTATTTAGGAGGTATCTATTTCCCTTTCAAACATTATTTATGTGACTCCATCTGGATTGCCACTTGGAATATATGTCCTTAACAAACCATGAAAGTGTCAAACTTCTCACATTTGAGAAATTCACTTGGTCACATAAGTTAGGGTGTATGTGTGGGCATACAAATGCGATGTGGCTAACACCATACCCTAATCTCAAAGAAATAGTTTAGATCAAGACGATCTTTATGGTAAAGTTGTCACAAATTGGATTATGTGACTCCCACTTGGATTTTAGTCTTTTTTTAGTCACATATGATTAATTCAAGTAATGGCCTACATTCAAGACTTTAGCAGTCACATCCTTGTTTGAACTTAAAGAACAATATCAAGTTGTTTGTGTGAGAAAACCAACCTTCAACTTATGTCTGAACATATATTTGATTTTTTTATTATGTAAGTTACATATATGATGATATGTATGGCCTACATGCAATAGAACTATCTTTTATAAGTCTATACACATATATGATAAACATGCGCTACACATATGTAATGCAACTTATCATATTCAAGTACTGTTAAGACATACAGAAATGAAGTTAACCCAACTAGTTAGTTAAACTAACTATAACGTCATTTCTAGATATTACATTTCAGTAGCAATGTCATGGGCTTTACATTTTCATAAAATATGAACACCAATGACGTATAAACCACCACTAAGATAATTCAATGCTAAACTACCCCTAAGATAGGACTTAGCCTATATAAGTCATTAATGACCTTTATATTTCATGAAAAACAAGGTCCTTTGTATGGAAACAAGTACCACACAAACAAATTTCTTACACAAAGCAATTTCTTTTGCACAAAGCAAGATGATATAACTAAATGTAGATGTATATTCATCTTTAAACCTAATCATATTTTATTGTAGTAATGTTACCTTGATAACTCTTGTCATTGTCTTATTACATCCAAGTGATGTAATATGGCGTATATTTTACACTAACATGGTTCTTAAGATAGAGTTGAAAATGAATAGTTGAACTAAATGATTTTGATTAACTTGGCTAACATTCGATCATGCACACCTCATTATACATGTTAGACTTAAATGAGGAACTAATCCAAACTTTTTCATTCCAAGAGTAGTGTTCAAGGAGTGATGAGTAACAACCACAAGTTAGACTTAGAGTATAGCCCAAGAACAAAATGACTATTTATGCATTATCTCAAACCAAGTCTAATATTGTACATAAAGTTCTTTGTGACCTTAATCTCAAAGCATATTAAACTAAATCATCCTTAGACTATTTTGTGAGTTTAAGGCCAAATGTCATGAAAAACATAATTTCATGGAAGTTTCCTCACTAATTGAGGAAGTTTAAGCTTATCATCCACTAGATATATGCTCACATCCAAATATAAATTTTATTACTAAAATGAATATTATGGAAACAAATTTCATTATAAATGTGAATGTGTCTACCTATGGATTTTTAACTTTTAGGTACAACCCAATTGAGTTCCTATTGAGTTCAAGATCAACTAATTTAGTGTTAAAGCTTATATGTTGCCAAGAAAGACACATCTTCTCCTGCTTGGCACACATATGTTACAAGAGCGACAACAATATTGAAGTCAAACTTTTATAGCCCTTTGAATGTTAAAGCTTGTTAAGAGGGTCAAGTAATCATATCATAGTAGGTATGGCCTCAACTAACATTGGAAGAGATTTCGTTCTAACTTTGTGAATAACCATGAACAAGATACTCTCCACAATAGGAAATACTCAAATTAGAATATTTCTTATTTATAGAGAATACATAATTCTTGTTAATGCTTTCCAACTTAATTGAGATATGTGCAAGCATCGATTACCTTTATAACCATATACACAACACTTCAATCTTATTGATAATTACATTATAGTCATAATTAGATCACAAAGACATGATCAATAAAGTTCATATTCACACTTTGCCAAAATATTGAGAATTAAGCACAAAAATTGTATCAAAATGCATAATGTCAATTTTAGACAATACTTGGTTTATTTATTTCAAGACAATACCAAGTGTGCCTTATTTTTTTTAGAAAATCCATAATTTTTTTGGTGGTATAGTTACCTTCTTGAACATCTCAAGATAGGCTAACAAGGAAACGAAAAACATCTTGATGTTGCACATTTGCATGATCATTTTGGCATTTTAAGGGTATTGAGTCCTTGTGTTATAAGCCTATTTCCTGAGTGTTGAGCATCAATCTAACCATCATAACCATAATCACGATGATTTCAATGACCAACTTCTTTATGTCAAGAAATTGTGGTAAAAATATATTTGCCATTGGCCTAAACTATTCCCAAACAAAATGGGTTGTATCTAACACTCCTTGAGCATTAGATTGTACAAACTCAAAAATTCTTCAAAGGAACATATTTTATGACAGAATGTATGAAGTAAAATTTAAATGATTACATCTAGAACTTAATCCAGACTTGTTTCATTGAACTTCTCAAAACATTCTAATTGGCCAAAGGATATGTTAATTGAAACATTCTCAAAACATGGTCAATCATAATTATTTTGCATATATGCAAAGTAGACACATTTTTAAGGCCACTTCATAAAAAGAACCAAGTCAATCACTTATGACACACTATTACTTTTTTTTTTTCAACTTAAAAGTGCATTACTGGAATATCACTTTTGATATCCTAGTAAAAATTTATTAAAATTTGTGGAAAAATTAGTCACTAAAGCTATAAAGCCATAATTTTAAGAATTAAGGAATTATTATCATTATCACTAGGATAAAACATCATGCACATGGGAAATTTTGCTTAGCAAGCAAGATCTGTACAAAAAAATTAAGAGGAACATATTCTCTTAAACTAGGTACATATTACACAATTAATGTGTATTTTTCACTAAAGAGTCTCACATGACCAACTCTTCATCTTCAAACTTGAAGTTTTGGTCACAAAAGATACATATGTCTTTTTGAACAAGCATTCTCACAATAAATGTGAGTATTGGCCCTTGAATCATCAATTCATAAAAAGTTTTGATTCAGTAAAAAATGTATACACCACATATCATGTATTATTTGAAGAGAATGATAAGCTATATGCCTTAGGCACTAAGTAACCTTTTTGCTAAGGTTTCTTTGCAATTACAAGCTAAACATTTAGTTTGTATTTCCTTGCATTTGCCTTCCTTAAAAATTTTAAACATAATGAATAATAACTTCATTTCAGTTAGCACTTCCTAAACATCTTTATGCATGATGACTTCTTTTCCATTACCATGTTTTAGATCAAAACTTAGTTAATTGATAACTCCACTTATGAAATTAACAATCTAGAATATATAATAATCAATACATTGAATAAGTGCATTTATTATCACAACAAGACAATTTCAAGAACAAGGAAAATAAAACCAACTTATTCATGCCAAAAAAGACCATAAATATGCACATGCACATGTGATAAAATCTATTTTGACATATTTCCATTATTTTATTTACTTGTCTTAAATTGCCATATGTATATATAAACAATCATTATTGACACAAAGTCAATAATGCAATCAAATAAAACATTTATGCAATTCAACCTATTAGTATGCCCAGAAAATATTTTAAGAACACAAAATTTAAAAAAGGTGACCAAATTGCATACACACAAGGCTGAATGCACCAAATTAATCTATATACTTATCACCATAGCTTTTTGTTAATTTAGTGTACTTACCAAAATTAAACATGTATATAGATTTTAGATTTAGTAACTAAAACTAAATCCTAGCATAGATATTAGAGTCAAGGTTGATCATACTAGTATAACATGTAAAAAAAAATTTCAAACAACCTAAGGCTGTTTAAGAAAGCATGTACATTGAACCAATGGGCTTTGATACCAAGTGAACAACTAATGAACACTTTTATTTCTAGAATATATAATAAATGTGAAAAATTAAAGCGTACTTGGTTATCACTGAAGAATCAAGTGATAGTCCAATTGGTGAAATGCGTCTCTTTGAACATGTTAAAGAAACCGTGAGTTATTGTGAATACTTAGGATTAGACATTTAATTAACATGGAAATATAAGTAACTAAATTGGTTGGTTCACATGAAGTACTCAACCATAATTTCTTTTATGGTGGTAGAGAAGCTTGTAAGGCAAAATATAATAAGTAGAGCCTTTAGAAGTTGTGTTGGCAACACCATTTGCATAATTCTATTCTCATCTTTTTATATGGGTGAATTAGTACGTATGTAATGTCATAACCCTTCATAAAACAATTACAACTCTTCATTAAAGGTTGTAATAATTCACCAAGAGGTATCCTTATCCACCCATAACTTCTTCCCTTGAAATAAGGCCATAACCACCTTTCGAAGTGATGTGTTGGTTCATCTACAGAGTCATAACTTTTTTAAGAGTTGTGTCTCCTTAAATTAAGGCCATAACCATGTCGTAAAGGTTATTAATTCGCTCAAAATATAACCCTTCATTAAAATTTATGCTATTTCACTAACCAAGATAGTTATGGTGCATAACTACCTCCCCAAGGGTCATATATATTAGGATAGACATATCTTTTCAGCTAATAGTCATATCCCTTCATATTATGATTAGTTATAGGGTGGTTATTAAGCAATTATTGCATGTGTTAAGGTGTACATATACAAGTCACACAATCACCACTTGCCAACTTCCTATTGGTTCCAATGTGAAGATGTGCCACATATTCATGCCACATCATCCTAATTACTTAACTACCTCTAATTAATGTTAGAAGCAGCAATAAGAGTTAATGTAAAAACACCAACATATGTTGTAACCGCACCAAATAGTAGCAAAACAAGCATACCTTAGTGCATCTATGAAATTTAGTAACCATTCTTGTTAACTAAATGTCAAGAAGTTGTAGACAAATTTCAATGGATTTTGCCATTATTGTAGTGCATGTGCATAAATCAAAAAACACGAGAATCAGAACCAAAAAACTCAAAATTATGGTTTTGGTCCTTTCAGTTCTTGGTTCTTTGGTTGGGTAGGAAATTTGTGGAATCGGGGCCTGTTCGGGTAGTTTTGGTTCCACTTTAAAATTGACCTAATCCACATTCAGCTCAGATCAAAATTTCATATCTCATACCCAAATTTATAAAAGGATCAACAGCATAAATGTCTAAATCATGATGATTTTGTTTGAATACTTTTTATTACTAACCTCCATGAAAGAACAAGTTCTAGTCCTTTGGAAATGAGAGCTTTAAAGGGAAAAAACCAAGGTCTTACAAATAGAATTTAATCCAGTAGTAGATAGATTGTTTAGGAAAAACATGTAGTAAATGAACCTCACTCCAAAACCTGTAGTCTTAACAAAAACAATAGATCTAGATTTTCATGCAAGAAAGGATTAAAAGAAAATGAGTCAGCTATTTGCATTAAGATAAATGAACAGAAGTCACTATATTCTGGCTGATGAAAATAAATAAGTAGATAAATGAACGGAAAGAGAAAAATAAAGGAACTTAGGAAAATCTGAACATCTAACAGTCATAGCTCTCATACTAGAACTTGAAGTTGGAATACTAGGGTTATTTGTTGTTGCTCAATTAACAAAACCATGGAACAGGGAGCAACGGTGGAGAATATGGGTGTAAATAGGTTGGGCCTTTCTTGAGTAAGTCAAGTTCGAACTTGATTTAAAACTTACCAAGCCAAAATTTATTAAGATTAAGCCAAAAAAATGAACTCGATACTTTAAATCGGCGAACTCGTGCTTATAGGTACCTTACCCCTTTTGCTAAGGGGCATAGTTAGCCTTTAATAATAAAATATATGATACTTCAATTGTCTAGCTAATCAAAATGTTATTGGTTTAAATTGTTAAATTAAACATAAGAAGTTCCATAAAAAGCCCATTATTAGAGCTTGGTGGGCTTTCAAGCCAAGCTTGAGCCCTCATCCAGCCACGCACGGGCCTCAAAATTCTAGCTCAAGCAATTTCGAGCTCAAGCCTAAATAGTACGGATAACTTAAGGGACCAAGCTCAAAACCCATGGTCTTGGACTTGACTTGGCCTTTTTAAACCCCTAGTGGAGTTGAATTAGCAGTTACCAGTGGATTAGTGGATCGGCTAGGAAACCAATAGATGAGCGAAGGTAATTGGAAAAAAAAAGTGACAATTTAATGACTAAAGTCCACAAGTGCTACAATATTACTAAACTTGTCTCCATTAGAGCTTTAAGTCCACCTTATTTCTTAAAGCATTATAGGTTGATCATGGTTTAATCTACTCCGATGCTGGTGTATCATTTTAAAAACCTACTTCATTGAAGTGGGTTAGATCAGAACTCATATGAAGCGGAGCTCCATGGCTATCCCTAATTTTGATTAAGCCCAAGCTCTCCTGAAGGTAGGTATGTAGACAAAACTTGGGCTGAAAACCTCAAATGGAATCATTCATGAAACAAATGATACCATCCCTAAAACCATCATAATAGAACAACACTCTTGACATGAAAAGATTGCCACTTTTGTTGCTGTTCAACTATAGTGAGTAGAGTCCACAATTAATGTATAGTCGTAATTATTAGTTTGTTTTTAGCAAGGCTGAAGTTTTCTGGGTTAATGTTAGGATGATTTTTGGTGTCTTATGGGTTCATCATGTGAATTGTACCATAATCTTATGTTGAAATGATATGAATATAGACCAAGGTACTAAATATCATTACCGCTAGGTATACCGCACCCCGTAATTCCTAGGTAAACCACATTACATATTGTTACCATTTTCATAAAAAAAATATTAGAATATTATTTTAAGGTAAAATATATTAAATAAAAGCAAAGGCCGCCTCCATGGTTGGTAGTAGTCTTCTTAATCTTTAATTATTCGGCCAAGACTCAAGACTCAAAAGTTAGGAAAAAGTAGAAGTAACCAAAACGTAAAAGTAAATATTATGTTAAAATACATGTATTAATTATATTTTACTATTTTATGATACTTCATGTATTTTGTATGCCATTTACTTTTTATATATATTTTGTAAAAAAAATTATAGTATACAACAATATACCACAACTTACGTAAATGGCATACAAAATACATGAAGTATCATAAAGTACCATGGTATTTTGTGCAAAAAAATGACAAAATGTAAAAAATATTTCTATCGCTTACCACTTACCTTCAATAAACGGTATACCACGTAGTATATCATGGTGTACTGTGTTATTAAAGACCATGGCATAAACAGATGGAAAAGTTTCAAGAATTTTTTTTTAGAGGGAAGAAGTTTACAAGTTTACAACAGCTTTTGTCCCCTAATCCTATGCTAATGTGGCATTTTCTATAAAAAATAATGACTTTCATCCAAAAAGGGCTAAAATGAAACATTTTATTAAGTTAGGGACACATTACAAATAAAATGAAAGTTACAGTTAAAATAAGAATAATAATTAAATGATTGAGTTCAAGTTGGTAATTAACCCATCAAAAAACCAAAATGTTGTAAAGATTTGGGGAAAAGGTTCAAATTTGCCATTAAAGTTTGCTCAGGGAGTAATTTTGACAATATTTTTTTTATGTTCAATTTTAACACTAAAATTATGGCCAAAATCCATTCATTCCTTTGAACTTTGTCAACTTCCTCAAAAGACATCCTAAATTTTGACACGACGCAACTTAGTCCCTCAACTTTTTGTTAGTTGACTAATTAGTAAAATTACTTGTTTAGTAACCAAAGTTCTTAGTTTGCCTTTTTTATACCTTGCACCTTACGATCTAACAATTTAAGCCTCATTCCTTTGTTTTCACAACCCTAAATGCTACACCGCCTTAGTCATTTATCTTGCTGCCATCGTTACTACTGGATGACCGACCACTTTGCCCTAGTGTCCCCTCCTCGATTAGTGGATCTTTACATTGCCTGGAAACATCCACAACAAACAGAAACAGGACTAGATATGAAGTTCCAACATAAGGCCTAGTCTTCCTAATAGCAACAGTTGGGAAAGTTGGACTGTTGAAGCTCTATCTAAGAGTTTAGTAGTGTGATTGAAGCTTTGCTCCTAAGACAAAAGGAAAATTTGGTAACACAGCTCCATCCGCTCCATCTCAATGAACCCACATAACATTCTGGTCATAAAATTGAACCAAAACAAGAAAATCCATCTAGATAGGGATGCACCCAGCATCCATATCTACAAACTCAGCCTCCTATTCCAGCTCCTTCAATTTATAACATACGGATTCTTGAAGGCCAATTTCTAGTTGTTGGGGGCATGGCCTAGCTAGTTACACCTCATCCATCGATCATGCCAGTTTTTTTCTTCCCTATGATTGCGAGTTTTCATTTGTTTAGATTACAAAAAAAAAAAAAAATATTTTTATTTTTATTTGAACTATACATTTAAAAATTTAATGAGTTTGCATTTAATTATCATTAGGTGCCTTAACTTACACTTTTTTATGATATAACGACTAAGAGTTTAAATATTGGCAATTAAGCCACTAAATCATTAGAAGTCTAATGGAGTTAATGGCTGAATCTCTTGACAGAATAGTCTAGAAGGTAGATTTCTTTTCATTCTTAAATACTAGCAAATACTGACTTGACCAGATACTACAAAAATTAGAAATCAAAGAATCTATTTTGCCCTCCAAGAGAGTCCTACAATCTACTTCCAATTCTTTAACAATCCAATCACTAAAATTGGATAGAATTGGATCAATTCCAAAGCTTAGGGTCATGGGCCAGATGGCTGAAGAACCAAAGCAATGGAAAGAGTTGTGGAATAGATTCAGTGCCTATGTTACATCAGGGATAGAAAGGGGAGTTAACTGAATTTTTCTCAAAGAGTTTAGCTCTTGGAAGGAGAGCATTAAAACAAAACTTCCAAAGAAATTTTTTAAATTTTTAAGGTGTTAAGAAATAGGCAGCATAAGTAGGATTTTTCTATTTTTCATTAATGCATCGAAGGCTGGTACATATAAGCTTACTTGGTCAAGAAGAAAATAACCAAGAAGACTTGGGATAAAATCAAACTTGCATGTCCAGTTAAACACTTGCCTAATAGAGATACACCTACATTCTCAGCAAATATATTATCCAACTAAGACAATATTAACTTTTAATAATCCTTCAAGTTGATGCATAGAAAATATTGAATGCTCAACAACGAGACATTAAAACTGATTAGTACCAAAGGCTTTGGTTAACAGGTCTGCGAGCTGAGAGTTGCTTGAAATATGACGAGTAGTGATAGCACCAGACTTCAACCTTTCTTGAACAAAATGGTAGTCTATTTCAATGTGTGATTTTTTCATAAAACACGGGGTTGGCTGTAATTTGGAGAGTAGCTTGATTATTGCAAAAGACCTTCATTAGAGTTATATGATAAATGGTTAAGTCACCAAGCAAGGAATTTAACCAAGTGAGTTCACTTATAACTAAGGCCATGGAGTGGTACTCAACTTTTGCAGAAATGTGTGAAATAGTTTGTTGCTTTTTAGACTCCAAGACATAGGGGCTGCACCAAATAGAGCTATATAGCCTATAGTTAATCATCAAGTATATGGGAAACTTGCCCAGTTAATGTCATAATAAGCCAAAATTTATGGTAACCCTCAAGAAGAGAAGAACAACCCGTGTCCAGGTGTACTTTTCATGTATCGTAACACATGCATGGCTCCATCCCATTGTGCATGAGTTGGATTTTGCCTGAATTGATTGAGTAGGTTGACAGTAAATGTAATGGCAAGCCTTGTAATGGTAAGATAAATAAGTTTACCAATTAAAGTATGATTGGGACTAGGATCAGAGAGTGGTTTATCTATTTTGAGAGCTAGATGATGTTGCTAAGAGGCACTTTTTTCAGCTTGCATCTTGTCATTCTAGTCTCTTGCAATATATCAAGATAGTACTTTCTTTGAAAAAGAATTATATGAGTTGGAGATGTCGCAACTTCAAGTCTGAGAAAGTATCATAGCTTGGCTAAGTCTTTGATATGAAACTGATTGTCAAGATATATTTTTAGACGTTGGATTTTCTTGCTATTAATTCTAGCTATAATCATATCATCCACATAAAGAAGAATTGTAGTGAATGTATTACCTTACTTTAAGTTAAAGAGATAGTAGTTTGCCTTCGATTGAATAAAGCCAAATTAAAGTAGCCAGCTTGAAACTTTTTCAAACCACTATCTTGGGCCTTGTTTGAGACCATATAAAGATTTTTGTAGCTTAGAAACCCTATGTTCACCTAATTGGAGAAGCCCTAGTGGTGGCAATATAAAGATTTATTCATTTAGGTCACCTTGTAAGAAGGCATTATGAACATCCATTTGATGTAGCTCCCAGCACTTTAATGCTGCTATTGCCAATAAGCATCTAACTACAATGAGTTTAGAAACTAGAGCATATTTCTCAATGTAATCTATGCCTTCAGTTTGATTGTACCCCTTCATCACCAATCTTGCTTTGTGCCTTTGCACATTACCATCTGATTTGTATTTTATTCTATAAATCCATTTGGATCCAATTTTTTTTTATCTTTTATCTTGAAGGCAATGCTTCTAAGGTCCAAGTGTTGTTTCTTCACATGGCATGCAACTTATCCTTCATTGTTTGCTACCATTTGGATTCCTTTATCACTTCGGCATATATTTGTAGTTTCTTGTTGGAGGATATGGTTGCAACAAAAGCCTTATAGGATGGTGTTAGGTAGGTGTAAGAAAGATAGGATGAAAAATGTGATGACTTGTCTATTTTCAGAAGCTCATAGGCATATTATTAATGGAAAAAAGGATGACATCTTTCTCTTTGAGATATGCCTTCACAGGGTTCTTTTAGATGTGACGTACTGGCATTTTCTTGTATTGTTGGCTCTGGAATGTTTGCTTGGATATTGGTTTGACTAGGGTCTATGCCTTGAATGGCTTCTGGTTCATGGAGAAAGACTAAAAGATGAGGAGAAAGTGTTGGTGCTTCTATTTGTGGTGAAAGGTTTGGCTATTGGGACATATAGGGAAAAATATTTTTAAAAAAGCACACATCTTAAGAAACATTCAATTTTTACAGCTTTAAGTATCAAATGTTATAACCTTTTTCTCTTGGAGGATATCCTAAGAACACATATGGCTTTAACCAGGTTGTAAATTTGTCAATTTTTTTATGATGCACATAGCACAAACATCCAAATACACGTAAGTAATCAAGGGAAATAGTCTTAGAATTAAGAACTTCATATGGAATTCTTCTAGAAAGTTTAGAACAAGGTGTATAATTAATGAGAAAGCTATTTGCACACATTCCCTCCAAAATTGAATTAGCAAATTTGCCTAAAATTGAAGTGATTTGGCAACTTCTAATAGATGTCTATGGTTTATTTCAAAAACCCTATTTTGTTGGAGTATTTCAACATAAGATGTCTGCAACAGGATTCCCTTTTTTTGAAAAAATAGTGCCAAAGCTCTGGCAGTGAACTTTTTGGCATCATTACTCCTTACTTGTTGTATGTGATTTTGAAATTATTTTTTCACCAAGGTGCAAAAGGACTCAAAACTTGTGTGCACATTAGATTTTATTTTCAAGAGCTAAATCCAAGTACAATGGCTACAATCATCTACCAGAGTAATAAAGTAATGTGCACCAAATAATGAAAAGGTTTTATGTAGTCCTCAAATGTCCATATGAACCAAAAAGAAATTAGAACTAGATCTATTGTCACTTAACAAAAAGGAGAGTCTACTTTGCTTTTCCCTATGACAAGTATCACAACATTAATTGATGTTGCTAAAAGAAAGACTTGATAACTATGAAGGAGGAAAGTTTGTCAAATGGAATACGAACAAGGCATTGGTGCTAGACTTCAAGAGTGACTTTGTCTTGGCTGCCTCTACCATTAAGGGATACATGCTCCTTAAATAAATTTAGGCCAACAACCATTTTACCCTTGCCAATTAGATTCCTTGTATTTAGGTCCTGCAATATGCAAAAGAAAAGGAATAAGGTGACTGAGCAATTCAATTGTTGTGTAAGTCTGCTAATAGAAGTAAGATTACAAGTGAAGTTAATGACAAAAAGAGTATTTGGCCACTATATTTTAGACATTAACCTAGCCTTGCTACAAGATTCTCTAGCGAGTCCAACACCATTAGGCAAACTGATTATAGATGAGCCAACACTCTTAGTCGGATTGATCAAGTATTCTTTCCTGCAAACCAAATGTTCAGTTGCACCATTATCTAATATCCAACGTGAAGCTTTCTTACCAACATAAGTTGCAAAGGAATCCTACTTTTGATTGGAGATTAAGGATAAAATTTAATTAATTTGTTCCTGTAAGAAAAGCAGGTTACTTGTTTGTGCAGTGCTGTTATTGATTGTGGCACCTTTTCCTACATTGTTGTTAGTTGTAACATTATGTGCAATAGGTGTCCTCTTATTGTGTGGATTTTCGGTTATCCTTGGCCACTAGTCCGAATATCCAATTATTTTGAAGTACTTGTCCATCTTATGTCCAGGCTTTCCACAGTGTTTGTGCACACTTTTCACATATTTCTCTATGTTCCTATTGGAACTTTGGCCTTTTTGCTTCTTGGCCATGAAGACTGCTCTTTCTGTTGATGGTGTTCTATGTGAAAGTGTACTTTGTTGCTTTAACTATAAGGGCATAACCTTTATTAAGAGTAGGAAGTGGATCTATGTTTAGTATTAGTGATCGCATAGTAATGTACTGCCCATGTCCCATTAGAAATTGGTGCAACATATTATTCTTTTGTACTACAAGCAATTTCTTTATTACTCCACAAGTGCATTACGGCACATTGTTATATGTTGCGAGCTCATCTTAGAACTCCTTCAACTTAGGGTATTAGGTCACCACAAAAAGTTCATCTTGTTGCATGGGTAAAATATTTCTTTTGATTTCATATATTCATGGTGCATTGCCCCTGTGAGAATTGTCTTGTAATTTAAACCACATCTCCCTAGCTGTATTTATGTAAGCTATACTACCATGAAGTTCAGGGCTATGAGAATTAAAAAGCCATGAAATTACCATAGAGTTACACTTTTCTCATGCATTGAATAGAGCTTGATCCGATACAAGCTGCTTGAGTGACCCATCCACAAAGGCCACCTTGTTTTTGGCTTTTAATGCAATCACAGTAACTTGACGCCATGTTGGATGGTTGTCTCCCTTGAGCAAGAACGTAACCAATGTTGCTCCTAGACTATTAGAGGCATTTAGATAATATGGAGATGTATTGTTTAAAATAGACTGTGGAGGCTATGAAGGGCCTTCAGTTTTGGATGGTTTGTTGGTGTCATTAGACACGTTGATAGATTAGATGCTAGGGTTTTTATTTTGGGGTTGAATCCCACTCTGATTCCATGTTAAGAAATAGGCAGCACAAGTTGGATTTTGCTATTTTCCATTAATGCATCAAAAGTTAGTACATATAGGCTTACTTGGTCAAGAAGAAAATAACCAACAAGACTTATGATAAAACCAGACTTGTATATCTAACTAAACACTAGCCTAATAGAGATATACATACATACTTGGAAAATATATTGTCCAACTAAGATAATATGATCTTTCAATATGAGGAATGTTTGCAGCCCATATAAACTTCATAAAATTGTGGTTCAACTGTTCAATAAAAGCAATGGGTAAACTAAGCCAACCAAGCTTAGCTTGTAGTGAAAAACATAATCTTTTTCTGAAGAATATATGAAATTAGCTACTCCCTACCAAACTAATCAATCTCTGCCTAAACCATGCCAATCTATTTCTAAATTGAATGCTTATCCTCTACCCATAGCCCTTCCACCAAAACTGCACCATATACTTCGTAAGTTTATCACTAACTATCATAAAGACATGGAAGAGTGACATAACATACATAGGAATATAAGACAAGGAAGCCTAAATAATGGTTAAATGTCCAGCAAGATTCAAAAGTTCCTATTTCCAAGAAGCCAACTTGGATTTAATCTTTTCACTAAGGAAACAAAAAGAAGTCATCTTAGACGTATCGTAATAAAAAAGGTTGCCAAAATATCATGAGATAGAATCATTCACTAGAAAATGGATGCGAAACATGCAAATGAAATGATGAGGAATGTTTATACTGAAAAATCATTCTAATTTCTGATAATTGACTTCTTCTCTTGCCACTCCCTGGTAGAGATTCAATATAGCTTTCATAGTATGGATTGAAGGCATGTTTGGTAAGAAGAAAATCACATAATCATATGCAAAAAACAAGTGATTAAATTAAGGCCTAGACGTGCTAGCCTTCAACCCCAAAAAAGAACGGGATAGTTAGAGATGCAACAAAAAATTGGATAAAGCTTCACCACAATAGATGAATAGGTATAAGGACAAGGGATCACCTTGTCTAGTGCCTAGCTTGGGAGAAAATCATGCTATCGGGCTCCTTTTGACCAAGACCAAATATGACACAGTGATCACATATTGCATTATAAGATTGACCCAGTGCTTTGGAAACTGCATTGTTTCCAAAACTATTTTAATGAAGTTCCAGTTTAGTCTATCATAGGCTTTTTAAATATCAAGTTTCAAAGTTACCTTATAACACCTCATCCTTGTAGTCTTATTGGTGGCTTTAATGGCTTGGAAGAGTTCTTAGACTATGATGATATTTATCTTAACTCAACCTCCTAGGGATAAAAGCATTCCAATAATCTAAAATCAGACTCCTTATAAGGGGTCTTAACCGATCAACCAACACTTTGGATACTATCTTGTAAATTGTGTTACAAAGGCTAATTGATCAGAAGTCAAGAATAGTGTTCGGGTGCTAAGCTTTAGGAATGAGGGCAATGTAAGTTCTATTAAACTCCCACAAGAGAAATCTACCTTTAACCCAAGCACATATACCCTTTAAGATAAATGGACACATAAAAGACTAGTACTTCTTAAAAACAACTGCTTGGATACCATCTAGTCCTGGGCCTTTAAAAGTACCTAATTAAAACAAGGCTTTCCAAATTTCCCTTTTTGAGAAAGGCTCCAATAGACTTTATTGTTGCTCGTTGGTTAGGAGTCAACGGATTTGGCTATGGAAACTTCGTTGCCATTCCTGGGACTGCTGGTTAAGATCATCGCAGCTAGCCACAACATAATGATGAATGTGGTTTCTTATTTGGTCTTGATTAAAGGTCCAGAAGCCATTATTAAAGTCCTTGATTAATTGGATCTTATTAATGTTTTGTCAGATTTTTGTAGCAATGTGGAGAACCACAAACTTGAAATTTAAACTTTGTTAAGGCCACCAAATAATTATGGACCAGGCTGAAATCAACTCATTAACATGATTCCTACTATTTCCTCTTTAATAAAAGGTGGTAGATGGGTATAATTTCTAACCTTTTCGCCTAATGGCTAAAGGGCCAAAGAGATATTAAGGGTTCCAACTCTAACCTCACCATTTTTTTATATAATGCCCTAAAATTAGTTTAAGTGTTTTTCAGATCTGAAAAAATAGACTTTTTTCTTTTCTTTCACATATAAGTATCTTCTAACCCTTATACCTTATATAAATGTTTTTTATTACAAAAAAAAAAGATGTTTTTTAGGCCTATCAATTATAGATGTAGTAGTTCTTTATATCTTTATGTTTTATATCAAACTTAAAGAATCATAAATTAAAAATGTAAACTTTATTAGAGGCACAAATGATTATAGAGTAGGTTGACATAAATTCATTAACATAATTGTATATATGATAGGTTTTTCCTCTTTAATAAAAGAGTGGTGGGTGGATATAATCCCTAGTCCTTTGGCCTAATAACTGAAAGGCTAGAGAAGATGGAAAGTTCCAACTCTAACTTCACCATTTTTCTATATAATGTACTAATGTTGGTTCAAATACTTTTCGAGTCTAAAAAAAATAGGCATTTCCCTCTTCTTTTATATATGAGTACATAGATAAGTGAAGTAAAAGTGTATGACATATAGTAACCTTTTTTATATTTTGAGGAAAAAATACTTAATCCCATTTGACAACTTGTGTAGAAAACAATGTAATTAAGAATTTTACAATCGTTTTCTGGTGAAGGAAAAATAGTCCTTTCTAGTTGGCTGTTTTTTTTTTTTTTTGCCCAAGCTATCTAGTTGCTCATTATCTATTAGACTAATAAAGTGTTAATAAACAAAAAACTAATAAATTATTAAAATAGTATGATGGAAAAATAAATTAAACAAAAACTAGAAAGAGCGTTCCTCCTAAATGTTGCCGTGGTGGAGCTTTAGATGCGGTAACATAATACACTAAAGCCTTGACTGCTATTAGCGAGGTCGTCTTCTTTGCCTTGATTATAATGTCTTCGTCTATTTCTTTTTGCCAATATGCAAGATATTGTATGATGTGTTTTCTCTGCGGAGAATTATATTTTTGCCCTTCAATGTTTATACTAAATTATACTTTGTCCATTTCAGTATCAGAAACCTTTTAAAAACCTTTATGACTTTAAGAAAACATACACTTATCCCGTTCTAGTCTTTTTTGAATATTAAAACCAATGGACTAAGTACACTTTGATACCCAAAGTCTAGTTCTTGTTTAAGTTTTCTCCTTAAAATATAAATTATTTAACTATTTGTCTTTTTCAAATAATATAATATAATACATTTTTATGTTTATTGTTCCTTTCAACTTACCATCTTCCAGTTAATTTTTCTTATGATTATTTATTCATTTATTTTTTTCATTTTCTCTACATTTTTTATCTTTATATTTTCAATTTTTAAAATATATCTAATTAAAGATATCATTTTTATTTTAAGAATTGATTGTATTTATTTATTCATATTTAGAAGCTTTGCGAGAACCTTCTTCATTTTTTCAAAACTTATTATGATAACAATTAAATCTAAAATAGAAGAAATGAGAAGGCTTATATTTACAATAATATGAAAACTTCAAATTTGTTTTTGTTTCAATTAATACAAAATTGACTAATTTATTGTGATTTCAGTTTTATATACTTATTCATTAATTAGTTGTTCTATAAAAAAGTCCTGCTTAACAAAATGTTTATCGATTATATATCAATTTCTCAGATGCTCAAATGATTTTCAGCCAACATTCTTTGACTCCATATTTGATGTTGGGCGAAATTCAAATAGTTAAAACATTATTATCTTTTTGGATACAATTCACCAACTGTTTGCATTTATATTCTTTTGGAAAGTCTTCTTTATCATTATTCTTACTTGAAAGACAGTGTATTCAACGAATGATGCTGCATTTTTTTGTATTTAATATTCTAGTCGTCGCTCTTACTCTAAACGCTAGTGATTCTTTTAGTTTCATTTTTTGGAAATGGAAGGGAAGAGACTGATATTTTATATTTCAACATTTTCTTTCAATTACGTTTTATAGCTTTTCTTTAAAATTTTGTTTTATGTGTTCACTTTAGAAGCTGTATTTCAGTTTTTGAATATCATGTTGTTTTTTTCTTTAGGATAGAGCTTTCTTTTTCCCCCATTTTTCCTGTTACTTGTTATGTGATGCATCAATGCCTATATGATGGCTATAAGTCTTTAATCTTCTGTGGCAGTTCTGTAATGAAGCTTTCCTGCTCTAAGGTTTATGTGCTTTGTTTCTCTTTACTGGAGCTTTCTTTTTCCCCCATTTTTCCTGCTACTTGTTATATGATGCATCAATGCCCATATGATTGCTATAAGTCTTTAATCTTCCATGGCAGTTCTGTAATGAAGCTTTCCTGCTCTAAGGTTTATGTGCTTTGTTTCTCTTCATTGGAGTACTTGATCCTATTGTAATTTCTTGGCTGACTCTGTTAGATTAGTAATAGATTGGTTCTATATATTTTAAACTTGTTAATTGCTTTAAAATTTAGACATTTCTCATTCATTCCCACTCAAGTTTTCAAATTAACAGGAAATGAAAGCATGGGATAGAAACACCCATCCAATGGCCAAGTGCTCTCTGAGTCTAACATTCCCTTTTATCTAGTAACTGTTTCTGCCCTTGATTACAACAGGGCAGATGATGTTATTTAGGCTTCATCTCCCAAATTCCTTGAGTTGGCTCCAGGATCATTCAAACTTTTTAGATTCACCATGTGTCTCAAGATTTGGCTCTAACATATTCAGCAAGAAAGAAGTTGTACAAAAACTATGGCAATAGTTGAAGAAAAGGGATGATATGATTATAGAGATGTAAGATCAAATAACAGTGTTGTAGAACTCACTCCATGCTAAGTTGCACACTCAAGTTACTTGCTGTCACAACTTGACATAGTAAACAACAGCTTGCTTGATTATGAGAGGAAAGTCCAAAAACTGAGGAAGGTAATCACAGATCGTTATGTAGGGAATTTGAGTGCTAATGAGAAAACTGCAACAATTTGGCCGTCTAACTAGAACGCAAAAGGGTATGTAGAAGAAGAAATCAACTATAAGCATTCTGAGAAGGCGAAGGCTGATGAGATGATCGAGATCTTTGTTAGGTGCAAGAGAAGAAAATTAAAGAAGATTTGAACAAAAAGGTACCAAGAGAGGTAGAGAAAATAAAGGGGCTCTTAAAATTAAAGAAGATTTGAACAAAGAGGTACCAAGAGAGGCAGAGAAAATAAAGGAGCTCTTACTTTTTATTTAATTCATTGAGACAATAATACTACATTACATTACAAAAACCATGACTTGAATGGCTATATATAAGCCCATTTTAGCCAACTTTGACAACTTAGAGTAAGAGAATTCTAAATGAGATTGATAACTTAAGCCATAAATTTTGAGTTTTAATAGCTAAAATTACAGCTGTAAAACAAGTTGGCTTGATGGTGCTTTAATGTGATTACTTAATAGCTAAGAAAAAGGCTTTGCAATCTGTACTGCCATTTCCATTTATAGCTGCAACAAGTAATGGACAACTAGGGGCTTCTTCATTAAATGGATAAATTTAACATTGCCACCTTGCTTTATCCTCAATTGCAAGCTATCAAAAAATTAAAAATTAATATTTTTCAACATTCACTCTTAATTTTTAATTTGTGCTTCTTTTTGAATCTTCAATAACTTTTTCATTGTCATAACGTTTGTAAAGATATCTACTAATTGATCTTTCGAAATGATATACTTCAATTAGATCTCTCCATTCTGCACCAAGTTTCTGATGAAATGATATCATAANAACATATAAGCAAACTATAAGCAAATTACTCGTACCTTTATGTTTCACATAAAGTGATGGTCCACTTTGGCTTCTTTCAAATTCACTTTACTGGAAGTAATTATCAATTTTCATGTTCCATACTGGAGGAGGTTGCTTTAGTCAAAATAATGCTTTCTTTAATTTATAGACTTTTTCCTCCTTTCCTTTGATTTTGTAGCATTGCAGTTGTTCCACAGAAACTTCCTTTACTAACTCTTTATCGAGAAATCCTGATTTCACATTAAGCTAATAAATTGACAACTCCATTTGAGCTGCTAATGTAGGAGCTTTTCTAATTGTCCCCATACACACTACTGGTGCAAATGTTTCATTATAATCATTTTCTAGGTGTTTTGAATACCTTTTGGCAACTAACTGAGCTTTATGCTTTTGAATTGATCCAACTTCATTGTACTTGGTCCTGAAGACTCATTTTAGACCAATTAAATCTTTCCATTCAAGTAGATCAACCAACTGCCATACCTTGTTTTTTTCAATCATCTTAAATTTTTTTGCCAATAGCTTTAGTCCGAACTTCATCTTTTGCAGCTTCTTCAAAACTTTGGAGTTCAAATGCAAATAAAGATAATCTCTGAGTATTCTCATTAACATTTGCTAAACTTCGAACCCTTCTTAGAGGTGTATCATAATCTAGTGCTACTTCATCTAGTTGGTATAAAGTAAATAGACTAGCTTCAATATTTATTTTTTGAGATTGAGCACCATTATCTTCTTGATATCCTTTAGACTCCATTGTTTGAATTATTTTTTGCCCTCTGTAATTGTCTTATTATCATTTCTGTGTTTCTGCCTCATAAAAAATAATATCTTGAGCAATAATAAATTTGCTTGTGTTTGGATCATATAAGCGATAACCTTTTGATTCATTGCTATATCTAGTAAAGATAAATTATTCTTCATTGTGATCAAACTTCTCTTTGTTGGGCATCAATATGAGCATAAGCTATGCAACCAAATATTTTAGATTGTTGCAATTGAGGTTTTTTGTGATGTCATGCTTCATACGGAGTTTTGTTAAGCACTACTATCATTGAAGATTTATTCAATATGTAAACTGCTGTGTTTATTGCTTCTGCCCACCAGTTGTTCAGAATTCTTTTGTCTTTTGACATACTCCGAGCCATTTTAACAACTGTCTTGTTCTTTCTTTTTACAACTCCATTCTACTGCAAGATTTGTGGAACCATTAATTGCCCTTTTATTTCATTTTGTTGGCAAAATTTGACAAATTCTGTAGAAATATATTCTCCATCTTAATTCGTCCTCAAAATTTTGATGGATCTACAACTTTCATAAACTACTAACGCTTTTAATTTCTTGAATGCTTTTAAGGCTTTTATTTTCTTTTCAAGAAACAAATCTACAACATCCTGGTAAAGTCATCTACAAATAAAATAAAGTATCTGTTGCCATTTAATGATGGAGTTCTACTTGGACCAACAATATCTGAGTGAACCAACTCCAGAGGCTTCTTTGCTATCCAAGATGTGTTTAGAAATGAGAGTTTGGGCATGTTTTCATATATACATCCTTCACATGCTTTATCAATTTTACGTATATTAGGCAAATTAAAGACCATATTTTTATCCATTAACAACTCCAAACCTTTATAATTCAAATGCCCATATCTTAGATACCATAGAAATGACTCATCTACTATATCACTTTTTAAAGAAAAGTCATCGTGTTGTGGCATAGCTAGAGGAAAAACATTTTTCCTACTCATCTTAACTTTTGCAACTATGATGCTTTTCTTCTTATCTTTAATAATAAATGTATCACCTTCAAAATTTAGTGCATAATCCCTTTACAAAAGTTGCCTAACACTTAATGGATTTTAAAACAAATCAAGAATACAAAAGACATATGTGATAAACTTATAATTACCTCCATTACTATCAACTGTTATAACTCTTTTGCCTTTAACATCAAGGAGTTTGCCATCTCCAAGCTTTCCTTTTGAAAAATAATTTTCATCCGTCTTTGTAAAGCTTTGCTTATCTCCGGTCATATGATTGCTGCAAATTGCTTCTTCAATAGTTCCCAAGCATCTTTCAATCTTTTGGCAACCATGATGCGTGGGAATACTGCTTTACTTAATCCTTGCTGGATATTGAGTAAGGCTTTTGTATCCCTGTGCTCATTTTTCGTGTATTGCCTTTTCTATGCTTCATTCCCATAAATCTTAGGAGATGAATAATGTCTTCATCTAGATGCTCCAAAAATCATAGTTCTTGCCATTGAATATAGGAATGAGAGACTTTGAATTGTTGAACATGACTTTGGCGCTTGTGGCCATTGCTTTAACTTATGCTCTGATGCCAAACTTGTTTGGTGCAAGAAAGAGAATTGAAGAAGATTTTAGTAGAGAGGTACCACGATAGGTAGAGAAAATAATGGAGCCCTTGCTCTTTATTAAATTGATGAAGACAATAATGCTACATTACATTACAAAAACCATGACTTGAATGGCTATTTATAAGCCTATTTTAGCTGAATTTGACAACTTAAACTAAGAGAATTCTAAGTGAAATCGATAACTTAAGCAAAAAAATTTGACTTCTAATAGCTAAGATAGCTGTAAAACAAGTAGGCTTTGTGGTGCTTTAAACACGATTTCTCCACACAGTTATTTCTATTTACAGCTACAACAAGTAATAGACAGGTAGGAGCTTCTTCATTAAATGGTTAAATTCAACATTACTGCCTTGCTTTATCCTCAATTACAAGCTGTAAAAAATTAAAAATTTATATTTTTCAACAGTTGAAGAGTGAAGTGGGAGAATTAAAGGAGGAAAGGAATATTTGTTACACAACTACAAGAAGCAGAAGACCAAACTTTCTTTGAATGTCAAGAAGTTGTAGCAGAGATTGGTTTCCCAGCTACTTCACATTTTGTAGGAATTAAGGAACTATTCATTCTTATTGGCTTTTGGTAATTTATTTTCTTTTATTTCTAGGTTAGGATAGATGGACCTTTTCTTTAATATTTTCCCCTCCCCTTTCCTTTTATTGTAAATATGGATATGCTTAAATGAGGCAAAAGTAAGAACAGTAGGCACTGTTAGATTGTTCGCAATTGTCTTTCTCTGTTCTACCAAAAGATGGCTACTTATCCCCAAAATTAACGTTATGCTATAGCTGCATATGATGCATTTTTCATTTTTGTTTTTTGTTTTTTTTTTTGCTTTTTTTCTATTTGTTTGAGCTGAAAGGAAAATTTCATGAAGAAAGCCTCAAAGCACATGGGTGTTACCTAGGAATCTCAATTTAGTCCAACAATTTGCAAGATAGATGAAACTATGACACTGTACATGTAGATCGAATCGGCTCTTGCTCATGAGTTATTTTGGTAATGGGTGGGACAGTGAACCTTAGGCCTAATTATACCATATATTAAAGTATTCATCTCAAAACCAACTGGCAATAGCTGGAGAGGGCCTCATCAATATATAAAACCTTTATTTACCTATTTTCTTAGCCATATGAGATTTTCTCACTTAATAGAATGCCTGTAAGATACAGACATCACGTATAACTTTACTGACTATATGATCAACTGTCCTTTCATATCCTCTTAAACACCTAGAGTTCCTCTTGGCTCTTAGACCATATTTGATGTAAAATGGCAAGGAAGGTAGCGCATGATATACTGTGAAAGGGATTATTCATCCCTTAACATGGTGCTTAAACGAAGTGATTTCTTTATGTAGGGGCAGGCTTTTCCTCAGGACTTGGAGCCAACATAGGACATGATCCTAGACATTATAGGAGAAGGGTCAGGCAAAGAAAATGTGAGTAACAGATGCTTAGGCATAGCTATGAATTCCCAACAAATGAAACCCTAATAACATTTATCCTTTTTAAACAAAGCTAATCATACAACATTCTTTGGCTTTTTAAGTGAGGTGGAGTGTTGAACTAGGCTCATTCAACACACAATTGGAAGAAGGAGGTGGGGAGGTGTTTTGAGAAGAGAATTACTATGACCGAGATGGACATAAGTCCATGCAAGTCAGGCCAACTGTTTTCTTTCAAAACATGGGAAAATTAAAAAAACCCCTCTCTAAGTTTGGTCAAACCTACAATTTTATCCTCACTATTTCAAATTCCTTATTTCCCTACCAAGTTAGCATTGTGATTCACCGTTAATAAAAAATTAAGAAAATGTTGAACTTTGGCCTCTTAACATTCTTTGTTACACCAACTTATGCATCTAACAATCTATCTTATCTTCTACTTTGCCTCTTCTAATCCCATCTGCCTCTTTCTCCTGTTGTCCTTCCTCATTGTGGAACCCACCGCTGCCACCATTCCTTTTGACTAGGAAACCAAAGAAAAAGAAGCCAGAAAAAGACTCATTACAACTTGCTGACGGAGAATCAGAAGAAGACTCCATTCTCAAAGACAAAAAACCTCTGTGAAGAGGAACCACAATCACTAAGGGAAAAAGAAAGGTCGAACCAGGAAAGTCACTTCAATCCCAGAATCCAAACCCCAAAGACAAAACCCATTTTCTTTTTGGTTTTATTTCAGTCTCATAGTCTCTCTAATCATTGCCCTCTTCATTCCTCCATCTTCTCTCTTCCCACAAGACCCAAAATCGTGGTTTCTTTTGATACTTGGTTCCCTTCTCCAGCATCACTCAAGTAGTCGGATCTTGGCCATTCAAGGCCGATATTCTAAAATTCCAACCGCCACCTTCGATCATCTCAAATCCCAGCTGATGCCATCGCCGACACCTTTTGTCATCTCAAATCCCAACTATCACCTTTGCCGACGCCTTCAGTCATCTCAAATCTCAACCACCGGCTCCGCCCATCAAAGTCACCCATCGCTCGTCAAAGTCACCCGTTGCTCATAACGAAATTGCCCATCACCATCACCCATCCCAAATCGATTTAAAATTGCCCATCGCCATCGCTCATATGTCTCTGCTTCTGCAGAAAATGAATGATTTGGAGAAGAAGGGAGTGGGTAGGCATGTTAGATGGGGTAATTTTCCCATCTGATCTTGTTGCGAAGTGTGGATGTAGTGGGGAGTTTTAGGTTTATTGCAATAACGGGAGAGGCATAGATAAAAAGATGACAGGTAGAAAGAACAGGGAAGAAGAGATAGTTTGATGGGGCAAAGTTTCTAATGAAGAAAAAGAAGAAAAGTTAGAAGTGCAAAGTTTGACATTTTTTCTTTTATTTCATAATGGTGAATCACAGTGTTATCATGGTAGAGGGTAAGTATAAGTATTTGAAATAGTTGAAAAAAACTGTAGGTTTGACTAACTTTTAAGGGGGCATTTTTGTAACTCTCTTAAAATATTCAAGTCCATATGAGAATCCAAAGTGCTCTATTTATATGGAGGTTAATTTCGCGCGAGTATTTTTTTCTTGTTTTCTCTTATCGTAGCTTTGCTTTTAAGTTTAACGGTTATATTTTTTTCTTTTTCTTTTTCCCTAGGATCAATGGATCGTGGAACTCATAGAATCCTTCTTTGATAAAGCAGCAGCCTTGTGGCATAATAAAGTACAATAAATGGCGTAGTAGCCACGCCATGGGATACATTACTCTGTTTTATAACCAAAGAATCTGGAGGAGTAGTATTTAAACGTGGCACAATAGCCACGCCATGGACGAGAGGCTAGTTTGTTCATAAAATAGAACACTTAAGTAAGCAAGCTGGTTTCCTCCTCTTAATTATTGTTGTCATGGCCACCATGGACGAGAGGTTGTTCGAGGCCGCGAGGTCGGGAGATGTTGAAGCATTAGACGGTCTTGTTAATGAGGACCCCTTCATCCTTGACAACTT
>KK901292.1:37332-67887 GCA_000696445.1 Aquilaria agallochum
CTTTGCCGACGCCTTCAGTCATCTCAAATCTCAACCACCGCCTCCGCCTATCAAAGTCACCCATCGTTCGTCAAAGTCACCCGTTGTTCATAACGAAATTGCCCATCACCATCACCCATCCCAAATCGATTTATAATTGTCCATTGCCATCGCTCATATGTCTCTGCTTCTGGAGAAAATGAATGATTCGGAGAAGAATGGAGTGGGTAGGCATGTTAGATGTGGTAATTTTCCCATCTGATCTTATTGCGAAGTGTGGATGTAGTGGGGAGTTTTAGGTTTATTGCAATAACGGGAGAGGGATAGATAAAAAGATGACAGGTAGAAAGAACAGGGAAGAAGAGATAGTGTGATGGGGCAAAGTTTCTAATGAAGAAAAGGAAGAAAAGTTAGGAGTGTAAAGTTTGACATTTTTTTTATTTCATAACGGTGAATCATAGTATTAACGAGGTAGAGGGTAAGTGTAAGTGTTTAAAATAGTAGAAAAAAACTGTAGGTTTGACTAAACTGTAAGCGGGGATTTTTGTAATTTTTCCTTAAAATATTCAAGTCCATATGAGAATCCAAAGTGCTCTATTTATATGGAGATTAATTTCGCGCGAGTATTTTTTTTCTTGTTTTCTCTTAACGTAGCTTTGCTTTTAAGTTTAACGGTTAAATTTTTTTCTTTTTCTTTTTCCCTAGGATCAATGGATCGTGGAACTCGTAGAATCCTTCTTTAATAAAGCAGCAGCCTTGCGGCATAATAAAGTACAATAAATGGCGTAGTAGCCACGCCATGTTATACATTACTCTGTTTTACAACCAAAGAATCTGGAGGATTAGTATTTAAACGTGGCACAGTAGCCACGCCATGGACGAGAGTCTAGTTTGTTCATAAAATAGAACACTTAAGTAAGCAAGCTCGTTTCCTCCTCTTAATTATTGTTGTCATGGCCACCATGGACGAGAGGATGTTCGAGGCCGCGAGGTCGGGAGATGTTGAAGCATTAGACGGTCTTGTTAATGAGGACCCCTTCATCCTTGACAACTTGTGCCTGAGTTCTGTGATCTCCAAGACTCCTCTAAATGTTGCTTCACAAGCCGGCCATGTTGACTTTGTGAAGAAAATCGTATGCCAGAAGTCTTGGCTTGCGTGGAAGGCCGACAAAGATGGGTACACGCCGCTTCACCTGGCTGCTGCGCGAGGCCATCTGGAGGTAGCAAGGCAGCTACTGAGTCTTGATCGCTCAAGTGAAGCTGTTTCAAGTGATGATGACGATAACTTGTGTCTCAAGAAAGACAAAGAAGGGAGAACTCCGCTTCATCTTTCAGCCATAAACGGGGAGGTCCAGGCCTTGTACATGTTGCTCCAGCATTGTCCTCGCGCCATTAAGGAGGTGACTGCTCTTAATGAAACCCCTCTTCATGTGGCTGTAAAGAATAGCCAGTTCAAAGTTCTCAAACTCTTGTTCGAATTCTCGGAAAAGACGCTTGGATATCAAGAGCATGAGGAACTCATCAATGCCAAGGACATGAATGGTAGAACAATTCTGGACCTAGCAAAATCCGGGTGCCAGCTGCTAGTAAGCAATCAGAATACTGCGAGACTTGTTCAACTTAGTAGTGATAAGTTAATGAGCCAACCCATTTGAAATATATGTTACTTGATCTTATCCCATGCATGAGACTTGGTTAATTTGGTGAATTTGGATGCAGATGATTAATTACCTAGAGCAACGAGGATTGGAAGAGGAAGGGACGTTGAAGAAGCTTAATTCAGGAGGAGATGACAGAGATGAGACGCAAATCGAGATTATAGACCCACCCTGCGACATTTCTTTGCACATGAAAAGAATAAGAAGGTATCAGCACGAGTTGTTGGACCTTATCGTGGCTCGATTTCCTGACCTGAAAGATGTGGAATCAGTTAGGGTTTTCGGTAGTGTGATAGTGGGAGCCACATACCAGGCCATCGTCTCCCCGCCGGCCAGCATATGGAAAGAAGGAATGAAGCTGGATTCCAAGTGCACTCGGGAAATTTGGAGAGGCAAAGGAGACATGAAATCTTGCCCCGCCTTCATCTTCTCCTTGTTCATGTTCTCCAATACCGTCGGCTTTTTGACGGCCATCTTTCTTATAATCTACAACCGTAGGGAACTGTTGACACCCCTTCTGGTCCAGATGTCGTTGCTCTCCCTGACGGCTACCTACCTTCTCCTTTTGTTCGCCATGCAGAAGAGCTGGATGAGTATTGTCGAGATCATTATCTATGTCAGCATCTATGGTTTTTTGGGCTACACGTTTGTCGTTCCAGCGTGGAAGGTAGCCACGCGGGGATTCTGCAGGAAAGAGTTGCCCAGGGCTTCTCAAGCATCAACTTGAAGAGATCCTTCACTCATTTACTTTTTCACCGTATTCGATAGTATATATACTACATGCTCAAAAAACTAGTTTAAGTATCTGAAGTTGCTATTGGGCCAAACAGTCGAGGATAAAATATGGCACAATGATTTCGTTTAAGCAAAATAATCAGGTTTTTACCAATAAGCAATGCTTCATAGATAAATGAAACTTATTTTGAATAAGAATCGAATGTTCATGCAAAAAATGCAACAACCAGAATGCCAAAAAATACCTCAACATCGATCCCGAAACCTGAACTTGTCTCTACCCGTAAAGTTTCGAGGAGGGTAGGGGCTTAGTTGCCCAATCTAGTCGCACCCTTAATTACACTGTGTCATCCAGCTTAGTTTTTTGCCCCAACCGGGTCTCTTTCCTTCAATCACTACTAAAAAAGTCCTGATTTCCGATATAATATATTGGATGGCACAAGAAGGACAGAAAATCTAACAGCTTAACGTCGGATTTAGCTGATCATCCGACGACAGGAGTAATCCGACGGCCTCCATTTTGGAATTTGGAGAGGGGAAGAAAAGGAGGGGAGGAAAGGCAAAAACGGCGTCATATGGCTTAATATAGGACGGTGGCTAGATATCGGGGACTCCCGAGTCCCGGCCAGATTCCTGCGAGTTTGCCAACGGTCTGCCTTAGGAAATGGTGGCCGGAAAAAAATAAAAATAATAATCATGAGTAAAACGAGTGAAACGACGTTATATTCTATTTGGGGGAAAAAAATTAAAGTGTTTCCCGAAACGACGTCACCGTTTTGGGCATTATCTAACCTTATCCCTTCCCTCCCATAGCAGTCCTCAAGCTCCTACATCTTTCTTCCTCCAAATCGCTACAAAGCTCCAAGTTGGC
This sequence comes from Aquilaria agallochum, assembly GCA_000696445.1. Lineage (NCBI taxonomy): Eukaryota > Viridiplantae > Streptophyta > Magnoliopsida > Malvales > Thymelaeaceae > Aquilaria > Aquilaria agallochum. The sequence continues at coordinate 40,576 of KK901292.1, forward strand.
TCATTTTTCATGCCAAATTGCACCATTTTTCGTTTCTTCCACTCCCAAATCATGTATGTCTGTCTCCGTTTTAGGTAATTTTGTCATTTTCTGTACTTTTTTTAATAAATTTAGGCTTTAAGAAAGAAATTAAGATTATTGATTTTATTGTGTTCTAAGTTGGATAGAACATTGGATTTGGTTGTTTTGATGGATGGAGCAATATTGTTGAAGATAAGGATGATTATTTTGCTTAGTATGAGGTCTGATTTTTTGTCCTTTGAGCATATTTTCACTTTTTTTAAAAAAAATTATTTCCAAAAAATTCATGCTCCTTATTTTTTTTTTATTTCACCAGCAATGTGGAGAGATTTTGCATTCTTCTTCATTGTTGGATAGTGCCCAATTGATTTGAAGGTATATGTTTGATTTGAATTTTTTTTTGTAATTATTTTTTATTTAAATTCATGAAATTAAATTGAGAAAAGAGTGATATTTATCATTTATGTAGGTGACTAAATTGGTGATTAAGTTTTTTCTTTTAAAATATAAGTGACGATAATTTAATTTTATAGCCAAATTTTGAAGTGTTGCATGTAATTTTAAATTCCGACTGCTGTCGTCGAGAGGTGGTTTCCAACATAGAGGAATGAGACAGTGTACTTTCTGACATCTTTCCATCAGAAATCACTTTTTCTGACAACTATTTATCAGAAAATTGCATAAAAAATGGCATGTTCATACTATTAACTATGCAATATTCAGAAGGTGGTGAATCTAAAAGTTGATGAAAAAGCAGCATACAGTGTTTCAGCTCTTTAGAAAGGTATTGATCATGTTATTCATCTATTCATGTCCAAAAGTTGAGTATAAGTCATCTTCTAACTCTAACTGTGAGTTTGATTCAGATTCATTAAAGATATCTGAATCTGTTCTACAAGATGATGGTTTAGAAGTTGAGAGGAGGTTAGTTTAGAATGCTTAGGACGTGGAAGATGGATTGGCCGACGAAGAAAATCTTCTTCTGGGAAAGGAGAATATCTAGTTGTAAAGAAGCTATCAATTACGGCCATGAGGCACTTTGGTTTCAAATTTCAATTCTGTGACCAAAGGAATCGGGGTGAAAGATCATTTTCAGTCCAAAATCTTTTTGCAACTTTTCTATTTAAGTTCTAAAACTTTTTAAATTTCTCTTTTGAGTCTTAAAACTTATAAAATGTGTAAACAATTACTTCTAAAATTAACCCCATAATAGACGGCTAATGGTTTAGGACAAATTACTGCACGTTTGGAAGTTTTATAACTTAAATAGAAATTCACAAAGTTTTATGACAAATAGAATATACAAGTTTTTAGGATTTAAATAAAAAATTTACAAAAGATTTAGCACTAAAAATGGTCTTTGGGGAAAGATCAATATCGTTCGTATAACTTTTATAACTTTTCTAACAAAGTCCTATATCTTTATGATTTTTTGTTTGAATCATATATCTTCAAAAACATTATTAATGTTAATCCTATTATCAACAGCCTTAATAGGAAATCCTAAATGGCAAAATGGACATTTTGATCCAATCCGGATCCTCTTATACAAATCATTTTAATCCACTTCAAATACCTACACATTCATTGGCCATAATTATCTTCCACCTTCAACTATGCTGTTTATTTTGCTGTGCTTCTCCTTTATCTAAAAGGTTCTATTAATCAATTTAAACAAGAGAATAGTGAGGGAAATGGCCATAGCTACTCTGGATTAGTGACTAAACAAAATCAAGGGATATTTTTTTAGAAAATTGAATTTGTAACTTTCACAACCTTCTTCTTTCTGGAAGAGGAAAGTATCTATAAATTTTATTAGTACAAAGTCTAACAACACTTACAACCAACTCAAGGCATTTTACATATGGTTAATAGTTAGCTTTTAACCACCAAAAAACTAATGTTTTTTCTTTGCATTGTGACACAAAAGCCAATTTCTCGTGCCATCCTTCAGTCTTCAACAAATGAAGCCTGCTGGGGTCTCATTTATTACATCATATGCTTGAGTTCTCATCAATCAAAATAGGACATCATTAGTCATTTCTTGAGTGTCAGAAACTCACTAATAAACCTACAAGCTCTTTCAACCACTTGCACTACAGTTCTTGAACAATATTAGCAAGGCATATAATAATGTCTAGTCATCGGCATGCATTTGGACTAACTTGCACTATCTTACAAAGTCTAAGAGCTCAAATGGACTAAGTTGAAGGCTAAGAACTATCTTGTATGAGTTAGTCAAGTTTGAGGATTGCTCATGCATTGAATCCTTCTTATTATTATTTTAGACTCTAATATTTAATGATATAAATAATAAAGCATTTATTTTAGTATTATTTGAGAACTGTATGATTTCTCAAAATATGGAACTGCAAAACCTAGGCGTCTAATAACTTCGCCTTTTACTCAAGTGGATAAAATGTAAAGGAACATATGGAAGTGCCAAAATGATATAGAAGAAAATTTAAGCGACAGGTTTGACAGAAATATCTATAAGTTAGTGTCTGCCTCTGAAATTCAGCTGAACATGGAAACTATTTTCTACCGCTATAAAGTCCAGTTCTAGCTACAAGTTACAATAGGCACTAAACCATTCAGCCAACTTAAAACTCTAAAGCCCATCATTCTTTTTTCTTTAGGTTTGGTTTTGTGCAAACCTGGGCTTAAACCCTGGAACGACAAAAATCTTTAACCCTTGTGTATCCATCAATTGAACCTCGCTCTCTTTCCTCTAACAGAAAACCTTCAATCCAGGACCAATAAAAATGGCAACACCATCAATGGGGGAAAGACCACTTTTAGTCTTAAATCTTTTACAATTTTGAGAAAATTATGGCAGCAGATAATTCAACAAAGATATTGATGAAGGCATTGCCAATTGCTAAGTTCAAGCACGGTTTGGATTCGCTGGGTGAACGTTCAAAGACCTTAAGGACTATAGTACAATTTGGCAAGAGGTGGATATTAATTCCTAACAAGTCAAATTGGATAATTCAAGTCAATGTGGAGAACTATTAACAAGCAGGCAGTTCAGCACACATTTACAGAAGCATGTTAACCCGTATCTATCGGGTTATTTGAGGATTGAGTGTGGGTCCAGTATTTTCTTTACTTATTTGCCCTTTAAATTTTCCTTGATTCCTATTTTGCCTTCTGCCTTTTTATCATTACCATTTTCTCTTCCCCTTCTCTTCTCTTCGACCCTACCTTCGCCGCTGCCATAGGAACTGCTTTATTTTATTAGCTTATGCTCATCATCTTGTATTCCTATTCCTATCTCAACAAAGTCAGGTTTTTGGTTGTCCCCTATTCATTTCTTTTCTGCCTTATCTCTCCAAGACTTTTGCCCATATCAACTCTGACTCTATCTCTCTCTCGACCTCTGCCTTTCACGGCCGTTGCTTTCTTTTGTCTCAATGTGCTGTCTTTGGTCGTGTACTCTAGGGATGGAGTCAATGATTGATTTGATTAATTCTTTGTTGTTTCCAAATAATGAACCGAACTGGTAATTATGGTCGGAAAGTCTCAATTTTTTGGGAACCAATTCGGATGATCTGGGTATTTGTTGGCTATGGAAGAACTTTAATAGGCTCAAGAAACTAAAATTTAAAAGCTGTGGAAGTATCATTGATGGAGGGTCCTTTTTGGTTTGCATTCAGAAGCTCCAAGAAGTGAAGTTGAGGAAATGTAAAACTATTGCTGCCAGGTTCTTGTCAAAATTAGCTGAAATTTGAATCCTCTTCTGGTTTATGATTGCAAAAGTACAAAAGGGTTGCTTGAATTCATGGAAAATTGTATATGTAACTTACGAAATCTCAATCTTCGATTACCTCCACACATCAATGGTTCAATCGTAATTTCGTATTCTTTTAGGGGAAATGTTTTTGAGCCCCACATCTCAGTAGCCCCAGTCAACTATAATGCGTTAATGAAGCTCTATTATAGCTAAACGAACTGCCCCCCCCCCCCCTGAATTCTATTCATTTGATGGCTGCTATTCATTTGGCATCTACTATTCATTTGGTGGTTAAGTGATGTAGTATTCATTTGGTAGCTACTATTAATTTGGAGGCTAAATGGAAGGTGGTTTCATACGTTGAGATGAAGCCTACAAAAAGGTTCATAATCTAGAATCCATCAGCAATTAGAAGCCATTCAAAAGCTTTTGAGCTTGTACAGAAAGTCTAAAGCTCTTGTTTTTTAGAGCTTGTATCAAAATTTCCTTTGAGTGATTGGGTCTAATTGGCTTAGGGATTATGAGGAATTTGAGTACTCTTGTACAATTCTCTGGTACTGTTTGCATTTGAGTAACAAGTGTGACGTTTCCTCTAAATCTTGATTACAGAAGGGGCAGGTTATATTGGGAAGAGAGACTCCACTTGTGGCTAGATTGCACTAAGATGGGATGCGATTTTGAGAGGCCTTCCTAGCAAAAAATTTTACATTTAGAGGGCACCACCTGCACCAAATGAATGAAGTAGCTTGTTGATGTTTAGGGCCAAGGTGAGAATTGAAGGTTGCTGATAAGGATTTTGTGGTGAAGTCGCCCATGTTGTTCAAGCTCCACACCAACTTGTCTACATGGTCCCTATTCAAGGAAATAAAAGATAAAAGAGGCTGTAGCTCTTGCCATTCCATGTTTTGCCATCCTCTAGCTAGCCGTCTCCACTCACCACCTCATACTCGATGGCCACCAATCCAATGACGCGTATCAACCATTCTATGCTCCTTTGAAAAAAGAGGTTAACTCTAGGAAACTTGACATGTAGACTCTCATTTCTTAACCACAAATCTTCCTAGAATCTAGCACTCTCCCCGTTACCCAATTTCTAGGATAAGCAGTCGGATAAACTAATACCCTACGCAAGCAATCGCCCGACTACCTCGTGATTCCTCCCAAACTGAATTTAAATAACTATTTCCCAGATCATCATCAACACTATATAACGAGACTATTACCTCTGTTGAAAGAGCACCTGGTTCCAGTTTAATTCTCCACCACCACTTTGAAAGTAGAGCAAAAATTTTTCCTCTAAGCTACCCATGCTCAACCTCACCACTTTTTTGTCTGACGTATTATTGATCCAAGACACCCGTTGAGTTTTCTTACCCTCCCCAAAACTCCCCTACAAAAAGTTTTTTCTTATTGATTCAAGTTTCTTTAGAACACTCATAGGGCAGCGAAACAAAGATGAAAAGTATAGCAGTAAGCTTGAAATGCACGATTTAAGCAAACTGATACTTGCCCTATTGGACATAGTTCTCATTTTCCATCCAGATATCTGGGACTTCACCTTATTACTAATTCCATCCCAAGCAACTGTCATCTTCAAGGAGGCTCCAACCGGCATTCCCAAATATTTAAAGGGGATGATGCCAGTTTTGCAACCAATTTTCCTCGCCACCCTTTGTAATTCACCGTCCTCAACATTCACGGCCACAAGACAGCTTTTCACAAAATCAATTTTCAAGCCAGAGAGTAATTGAAAGCATCTTAAACTCATTCTAAACTGAAATATATATTGTGATCATCCAATGAAGAGATTTCAATATTTCTCCTTCCAATGGCCAGACCTTTAGCTTCACCCAATGAAGAGGCTTCAAGAAAAAGGCAATGAAGGATTTCCACAGCAACTAAGAAGAGAAAAAGAGAAAGGGGATCACCTTGTCTAAGGACCTTCTCAACAGAAAATTCCCAAGTGTAGGGAGTTGTTTGAGACTTGATAAGATAGTGATATTTTTGCGCTAGCTCTCTCTGTTGAGCAGTATAAAAAATTATAGTATGCCTTTTGCTGGAGACCACAATCTGGATCCTCCAAAGGATTATTTTGTCTATAACACTAGGGATACCATTCTTGTTCGAAGTGATAAGCATTGATTTGATAACTGCAGATGAATAACCTCATAAAGAAGTAACAACAAACAACCAACGTCTTGGCTCAATGCTTGCGACTTATAGTTGTTGTTAGGAGGTCCATGATTCAAGTCCTCACCGTCGATAAAAAAAACAACAATGATGATCAAAACTTTAAAATCCTTTAGATATGAAACAAACAAACGAAAAGAATATGTAAAAAAATTGAGGGAAAATGGAAGAAATGTGTATATATATATATGTTTAATCAAGCATACCAATCATGGGTACAATCTATCATACTTAATTTTAACTACACAAGTTTTTGTGTCTCCATTACATTTAAACGGAGAAGATCTTCCTATGGCCTACAATTATGGAAATGCTCACCTTTGGGACACCATACATATACATATATATGCCTCAGGAGATAATGCAGCAAAGCCACTTATTTTTCTTCTCAGTCTGTTTCTCAGACGGATTTACAGATTTTCGCCTCGAAAAAGTGTTGGCAGTTTTCCCAGATTTCTTCTCGTCGCTTGCTTTGGCGAAGATGACGGTAAACCCTTCGGCCGTCCTCGGATCGTTCACATCCCATTCGCCAAACCTGGGCAAAGGCCTCTCATTCTCTTGTGCTGCCGCCATGATAGATAGATAGATATATCTACAGATATGATTTTAGGCTAGGTTTCTTCTTTTTCTTTTTCTTTTTCTTTTTCTGTTTTTCTTTTCTTGTGGGGGATAAAAAAAATGAAGAAAATCTATGAACTTAATCACTAAGGATTATATAGGAAAGATGAAAGAGTTTCTTCTGTTTCCTCTTCTTCTATTTTGCTCTCAGTTGGTTTGAAGGTATTGAATGGGAGGGAACAAATGAACACAAAGTTTTGATTGTTTCCCCAAGGCTAGGGTACTCGTTTCTGGCCTTTTAATTTCTAATTCGTTTATCTACTAAAAAATTGCAAGAAACTAATTCGGGCACATCTATAAATGGATGCAACAACGCAGATTTGTCCAAACTTGGTTAATTTAAGTGCCACGAACTTTTTTATTCATAAAAAATAAGTTGAAAATGAGATGGGAAGGAGATAAGCATAATTCACCTTTAGACAATTATAAGCAACAAACAAACTACAACAAACAAACAAATTCGGTTACATGTTTCAATCAATACTCTTGTTTCACATTTGAGTTATATTGTCATTTGTTCTAAACAAAAGACTTGTCGCTTGTGTTATACAATGCCTTGTCTATCAACTACTTTTATGATTAGTTTTAAAATTTTAAATAATTAATTAGCTGTAAAGATAAAACTGTTGAAGGTAAAAGTTAAAAATTACACTTACATAACTTCTTTAAAACTACTAATTAATGCTAATGCCAATTACATATGATTCATATGCATGTTTCTAGCTTTTTTTGCTCTTCTTTTCAATAATATGACACTTTTACTAAGCGTTAATTAAAAAATTCACATATCAATAGGCGAATTAGAATAAAGAGGATTCCACAAATACAGCCTACAGTCAAAGTAGGGATCAATCTGCTTCCAACTAAAGGGGTCACTAAAAGGGCCACTGGGCCTTCTTGGGCAACCCGCCCTGATCGTGGACCCCAATAGAGATGACAATTTTTTTGGCAGGGGTAGAGGAGCCAAAAGTGTAGGAGCAGGGGACTGGATCTTTTCCTTGGATTTCTTCTGGAGCAACTGAAAATAAAAGAAAGAAGGAAAGAAGAAGTTAGAACTTTCCAAATAGAAATCCTCAGTTTTTATACTTGAAGAATCAGAACTTTAAAAAAAAAAAGCACCTGATTGAATTGTTGTTAGAGAACCTACGGAACAGTACAACTAATCATCCATTCAGATTTTCAAAAATTAATTTCCTAACACAGCTGTTTTTGGATAGAAAGTATCTTAAATTCCACTTTGGCGTATATGTTTTTTTTTTCCTGCAATCAGAAGCATGTACAGATATGAGTTACAAGGGAAGTTTTGGGGAAAAGTTGTCTGCCGCATAAAACCTGGAAGGACATCAAGCTATATTTGGACAACTTATTAACAAGTTTGTGCGTAGGAGTACATTTACCGTGTGTTAAACCCGAAACTTAAGGTAAATTGTAACCGCTATCCCCAACCTTTGATTATTGTCTCATTTCTAACCCTAACCTTCACTTTGCTTGTAGTATATCCTTAACCTCAATAAAACATTTCATTTTAGCCCATTTTTGGATGAAAATCATTATCTTTAAAAGAAAAAGTCACGTCAGCAGATTATTATAACAGAAAATGCTTATTTTAACCCCTATAAAAATCCCCTTTGTCAAAAAAGCCTTAAAGCTTTTAAATCTAGTAAAAAACCTTAAAACTTTCTCCGGCCAACTCTCATCTACCTCTCCTCCCTCTCTGGCATCCCCATCTCAGTGGCCTCCCTCTCCGGCAAGCCCCCTTCTACCTCTCATCCCCCCCCAGCCTCTCTTCTCCACGGTGAGTTTGATTAACCGGTTTCCCACTCGCAAATCGAGTCTCCCTCTCGTGACAGAATTGAGCTCAGTCTTCAGCCGCAACTCCCAATCCTCATGCACTTGTCACCGAATCGCCATCATCTGCTCACCACCGAATCACCCTCGCCCACTAGCACCAAATCAAGAGGAAGCTAAATCAAAAGGAAGCCGAATCAAGCTCCTCTCTCTCGCTTCCTTCTCGTGAATCGAGCCGACTTGGATGAATTGCAATGAATCACGATGGAATCAGTGAGGGATAGGAACCATGAATCGTGACGGAATCGATGGAATTGGATGAAGTTGGACAGAATCGCAAGTAGGGATGGGGGAGACAAAGCATGGATGGGTGAGCGACGACAGAGATGGTGAGTGGCAGTGGGTAAAGGAGGCGGATGAAGAAGAGAGCTGGCAGGAAATGGAAGGAGAGGGCAGAAAAGGAGGCCGGAGATGGGGCCGCCTAAGAGGGAGGAGAGGTAGGAGAGATTGACTTGATTTTTTGTTAGATTTAAAAGCTTTAAGGCTTTTTTGGCAAATATGATTTTTATAGGAATTAAAACAAACATTTTTTCCTACAATAATCTGCTGACTTGGCTTTTTTCATTCTAGATAATGATTTCCGTCAAAAAACAAGCCAAAATGAAACATTTTATTGAGGTGATGGATACGCTACATGCAAAGTGAAGATTATGGTTAAAAATGAAATAACAATTAAAAATTTGAGAGTAACGGGTGCAATTTACCCCCAAAACTCAACTATGGTAATATCTTACCTGTATTAGCTAAGTTGGGTAGGGGAACACAATTTGGCATATATGTTGAATAGCTTGGTGTGTGGTGAATAGGATACGAGTTCCCTTTTGCTCTCTTGTCAGGAAACTTCACATTAAATTATAAGTTTATTTGGATATAGAAATCATAATTTAACGAAAAATCTATCTTTAAATTCAATCAAAATAAAAAAAGAGAGGCTACTAATGGTGCAGGGCTTATTGTCTATATTAATAAGAAAATGGTTTTCACTGCAAAACATTACAAATCTGGCGGCAAGAAAAAAAAAAAAAAGAATAGAAAAAGAGAACACAAGACAAACTGAAGACAGCAATTCCCATGGGATTTTGTCGTCGGACGAATCGTGTCTGATTCATCAAGTTTTATTCAAGCCAAACGATATGGGTAACACCAAAGAGCAGCAACGATGTGAATAACGACAAGTAGAAGAAGCCTGGAACAGAGAATGTTCAAATAAGACATGAAGGATTGAAATTGGAAATTCAATTGTCGTTCAAGAGTTGGCGAAAACTGATGGGCTTCACAAATTTGGAGGACTCGTCGAAGGCAACAGCGGCGGCCAACTCAGAGATGGCTTGTGTCGGATGAAACCTGTCCCAGAACAAGAACCCTGGCCGATTGTTACAGAAGCTTGCTGTGTGGTTACACGGGTAGTTTGCTTTCCCACAACAAGCCGACTCCACATTCTCAAACCCTGGAAACAGAAACAAGAATGAATTGCAGAGTCAATCCATTCGATGATTGTTTAGAAATCCAACTTCTATAGGTTATCAAACTTTCTTTAACACTCATCCGCTCATTGCATAATTCTTGCAAGAATGTGCCCATTCAATCACTTGGTGGTTGAATTGATACATTTCTAAAAGTGTGGACCAAAAGTATACTTTCTGGAAATTGGAAGGATGGGTTCATGCATTATAAAACCAAGAGGCTTGGTCCGCAACAAATGAGCTGACTTTTGAGAGCCAGGACACCTACAGCCCCAACTAGGAATCAAATCCCACCATATGCATTGTGTGCAAACACTGCTAAATTATGGATTTACGTTCTTTATGTTTCAAAAACAAATAGATTTCTCTTACCTTGCATGAATAATTCGGTCATATCCTAATATACTTGTAAAGATGATTCTCAGTATAAAAAAAAAAAAAAAAAACCAGGCATTAAACTCCTAATGGCATTTTCATTGGCACTTCCCCAATTGATTGTGTGCTTCTAACATGAGTTGGGGTGAAACCAGAAATTTCTGTTCTTCCACAAGAAACTTCTGTCTTTAATGGAAGAAAACTTTGGCCTAAAAGGAGCAGGAAACGAAACCAATTACCTCTGCCTTCCTTTGGATTGTTGATAATTTCATAGGTCATATCATACACATTTGCCAGCGAGTACTTGATGTCTTTAGCTTGAGAGCTGAAGTTCGTGAAGGTGGTCTTCAACTCTGAGTTGAATGCTTGAGCCAAGGTATTTGCGTCACCATAGCAGGTTCCGTCCTTGGTTAAATTCCGAGCATATGGGCAGCATCCGACCGGCGGGACGTTCAAAATCCCAAACTTTCTGGCCCCCAATTCATACAATCCCTGCAATCCCATAGCCGCAAATGAGGCAAAGTTGGTTCCGTTCTTCAATGTTTCTAGGTCGGGCTATACCAAGATTATCAAAATTCTAATTCGAATATTAAAATCTTACAATTTTATGATCCAAAATAGAAAAAAATAATTTGATTATAATCCGACTCTATGACCACGATTCACAATAAATAAAAAACGATTCCAAGTAAAATCCCGATTTTGACAACCTGAGTCCATATAGCAGTAAAGTAACCCCTGGTTTCCTTTCAAAGTTGCTATCTTCTGGCTCACTTGTTTTGTTTGATGTTTCTTCAGAGCAACAGTTTCTGTGGACAGGGTGAGAGCATACCTTTAGATGCTTCAGGTACGTGTCTATCATGCTGAACATATAAAGCACAAAGTCAGATCCTTTAGGGAATTCGAAGATGTCGTTGCTTCCGATGCTGATGAGGAAGATAGCTTTGGAAATGTTCCGGTCAACCGACAAAGCATTACCGGCGCTTCCTCTCATCATGCAGTCCCGGAAGTGAGAGAACTGCTGGACCTGCTCTTCTAAGCTCATCACCTTCCCCTGTTTTGGAACATCCCAATTCCAGAAAATGTGAGTGTGAATTCTTGGACTCGGAATCCAAAGAGAAAGGAACAAAAGCTCACAAATTGGTCGTGTCCAGTGTTGTTGAGAATCCCAGAGCCGCCTGAAGCGAAGTTGGCGCCCAAGTGGATGTTCTGAGGGCAACTGTTGTATTGGACAAGGGACAAATATGCCGGCGGACTCATGTTGTAACCCATTTGTTTCGCTAATCCAACAATTCATCAGTGATTAACAAATTAAGATCAAGTTTAGCAAAAACAGTCAATCATTAAAAGGGATTTGGGAAAATTTGAGAGGCGCAGTGTATGCCACTCGAAGGACAGGGTAATGCCACCGGCAAACTGTTATACACAGATCACCTACGAATGAGTGCTTACCAATTTCGTCAGCCGTGTTAAAGCCGTTGCTGAATCTGCCGGTAGGCCCAGAAGGGAAATCGATTCCGTTCCAGTAGAAGTCTGCTCTGGCTGAGCAATTCGGAATCAAATCGTTGGTTCCAACATCAAGTGTTGAGTCCCCAAATATGAACAACGGCGCCGCAGGTTGTGTCTCTTCCGAGAACCATCCTGCTCGCGCCCGTGCCCGTGCCCATGCCAGCGATGGTGCGGGTGCTGGCGCGGAAGTTGGTGCCGGTGCTGGTGCTGGTGTTGGTGCTCGAGCTGCTGCGGCCACATTGAAATGAACGGTGGCCAAAGCTGTAACTATTAAGAAAGCGCAAAGGAGTTTGGAAACAGAGCTCTCTGCCATTGGCGCCAGTGGAAAACGTTATAAACTAATGGCTTCTCCGATCAGTTTGTGTTTCGGAAGCTACTGCCTTCGTTATGGAATTTATATGCCAAATTCTAACAATAAGCCTTGATGAGTGCGTAATGTCATTCTCTTAGATCTTTGCGTCGGCGGAATGTTTCAGGCCGTAAAATTCATAACTTTTACTTTAAACAAATGCAAAAAATAATTTTTATTTTAGATAAACATGGATACTTTATAATTAAGGGAATGGGGAATAATTGCCTTATCGGACCCTTAGGCTAGTATAACTGATATTTTATGAGAAATTTGGTGGAGCCAAGGTTCAAACCATTGATTATTACCTTAGTGTCCTAAACCGTAACCCCATAAGTTGAGGCTTGATTATTTTTTTCCTGTTTTTAAGTATATTAAATCAATAATGAGAATGTATGAAACATCAAATTGAAACAATTCGAAAAGAAATATTTTTTAAAATAACCCTATGAGATTTGATCATAACTTCACTTATCCCTCCTGTTCGGGAATCCTTCACTTTACCTCTTAAGGTTTAATGAATTATCACTTATCCCCTCTCATAATAATGAAAACCATTAACTTTGACAAATCAATAGTTAAATATATCTTTTAATAACTAAAAGTGTCTGAAAAAATAGTTTTCCATTAAGTAGGAGGTAAGTTGTCCATTAAGAGCACAGTAATAATAATAACAATAACAATAATAAAAATATAAACCAATTCAATAAAAATAAGAATAAAGAAAAATTTTCTTAGATTTCAATGAAAAATTAGTTATGAAATGTAAAAAAAAAAACAGATGTGATCAGAGAGATGTGATGTGTCTGTCATGATAATAAAATATCAAACATTAACATTAACAAATATATTTTTGACATATTTCATAACTCATTTTATATTGAAATCTTAGAAAAAAAAATTTTGTTCTTTTTTTTTTGTTGAATTGATTTAGATTATTATTATTATTACTACCACCACTACTAGTACTACTATTACTACTGTGCTTTTAATGGACAATTTACTTCTCACTTAATGAAACAATTATTTTATCATGCAAATACTTTTAGTTATTAAAAAATATATTTAATTGTTGATTTGTTAAACATATTTCACATTGAACTACATATTGTGTCTAGCTTCCATATTTCAAATGCTACAATTGAGACGCAATTCTCAAAGAGTGGCGTTATGTAAGTTTTACAAACAAAGTTTTATTGATAATTAAAGAAAATGATTTTTGTCACATATAATTTTATACAAGTTTTAATTTTATTTAGCAAAGCATTATTGCCTTCCTAGGGGCATTATGGCTAATTCAGCCTATCTAACAAGATAAGAAAATAATATTTTTGGGTTTCGCTATTATGGGAGTACGTAACTGAAAGATTCATTAAACCTCAAGGGTAAAGCAAAGGATTCCCAAAAAATGAGGGGTAAATGAAGCCTTCATTAAACATCAGGCGGTTTTTTGAAAATTTTCTATTTCATAAATATATACGCAATTTTTACATGTTTAAAATAACAAAAATATGAAAGATTATGTATACTAACTCAGATAGGGTTTGAGAAGTTAGCTGTTTAAAATAGTCAGGCATAACACACTTGTGGGATTTGATCTCGGTTGAGCATGTGATATCTAAGCTCTTTAGTCATTGGGCCAAAATGCTGTAGATATAAAGTTTTGTTTGTTTCAAAGCAAAATAGCTTTCTGAAAAACTTACAAGTAAAATTAATTTAAAATTTAGATGAAATATTAGGTATGCCTTTTAACTTGAAATGGCAAAAAATGATTGCATTTCTTAACTACTTCAAGTAATCAATGTTTATATTTTTTTTTTGTCCTCTGCATGTAATGGTGGCCAGTGGGTCAAGCCAGCCCGGTCGGGCCTAGGTCGAAGTTTCCGAACCCGGGCACAGCCCGCATCAAAGCGGGGTAAGCCTGGGCCGGATCCAACCCTAGCCCGGGCTGGGCCAAGGTGGGTCTGAACTGGGCCGAGTTAATCCGATTTTAATAAAGTACGTTTTAAAATGTTTTCAATCGTTGTTTGATAGTAATTTTTTGAAATATATATTTTTTAGAAGAAACACCACTGCTGGTGCAATTTTTATTAATAAAAAAGTCAAACGGCACTTACATAATTTGGAATGTGCCTTACACTTGAAAATGGCAAAACGTTCCATGCAAAAAAAATGAAAAAATAAAACTTAAGATCTGTGTTTAGCAGCATAATCAGATCAATTACATTTTTTAAATTGTAATGAAAACTTATAATCTACTCTTGTTGGTCATCATCAAAAGGGACCTCATCATCGGAGCTTTTAATATCTTGTTTCCTTATAGCAACAAGCGCCCAATCCCGGTTATAGATGTAAACCTCAACGGCTTCAGGTGTGAGCCTTGCTCGTTTATCCGAGATGACTAATTTCCCTACACTAAAGGCACACTCAGAGGCGACGGTTGAGATTGGAACTGCCAAACTCTCTTGCGCTAGTATAGATAAGATTGAGAATCTTCCTCTTTTGTTTTTCCACCACTCGAGGATGTCTTCCTCATTGTTTTCAAATGAAGTGCAGAGGTAATCATCCCATTTTACCAATCCCGGGTTTGTGGGTCTCGATCGTTTGAGGATATTTGTCGTTGGTTCAATGATGATGAGGAGGTGGAATGTCGGGCGGGTGTTGGATCGGATGACTTAACCTTATTAGAATATTTAACGGAGTTGAGTTTGTATAACTCTCTCAAATTGTGGTCAGCTTCAGCAGAAATAGCAAGTGCAGAAACTTGTGTTTGACCTAAATATGTATGATAGTATACTTCTAACAATTGCAGACAACCTATGATTTTGACAATTGGACCTAATGCACATGCAACAAGATAAATTTGTGGGATTTGTTTAAAATAATTAAGCCATTTCTTTTACATTGTTTCAACGGTTGGTTTCAAAAACTCATCGTCCGTGTATTGGTGGAAACGTAGATGATGTTTACAAAATATAACATTGCTTGGTGCACTGTTGGATAATAAACCCTAGAGAAAAAGTTTGTTGCCTCATAAAAATATCTAAGTAACTCAACTAACTTAAAACAATTTTCCCAAACCTTGTCCATTAGTTAGTTGCATTGCACTTTTGAGTTCATAAAGTGGGTCAAAAGATTTGCCCATGGTTGAGCGTCATTTAACATTTCAAATGTTGAGTTCCATCGAGTGAGGTAATCGATTTTAAACCTTTTTCAAGAAAAATTCACTCTATTTTCAATACAAAACATTTTAAATTTACGAGCTAATTTGTTTCTTATTTTAACAAAAAGTAAACCATTCCGAATTGGCTCAATTTGATTTTGCAATTGTTGTAAACCATTTTGGACATATAAATTCAAAATGTGACACAAGCAACGACCATGAAAATTTTTCCATCAAGCAGTGATTTTATTTTTTTTATCAATTCTCTCACCGCCGAATCATTATTTGAAGCATTGTCAAAAGAAATAGACAAAACTTTATCGGCAACAAAAAATTCACGCAAACTTTCAATAATACAGTTGAAAATATTTCAACCCGTATGATCAGATTCCATATATTTGAAAGAAATTATCCATTTTTGAATAGCCCATTCATCATCTATCCAATGAACAATGACACAATAATAATTTTGTCCTATTGGAGATGTCCACATATCATATGTAAATGACAAACAATGATCAACAGTAGAAAAAATATACTTGTAAATCACTTCTCCTAACTTCATACAGTTTAAAGCTTTCTCTCTTAACCATTTGCCTAGATGTTTTTTTATAAGCAGGATTTAGATTTTCTTGGATGAATCTTTCTAAGTGTTTGTCCTTAGCTTGTCTAAATGGTTTTTCAGCAATCATCATCCAATAAATTAAACCTTGCCTAGCAGTTTTTAGATTAAATCGAAAAATACCTGGACCGTCAAAGCTGCCAACGCCCGTTAGTTGTGTTTGTCCACCAGAAATGCCATCGATGTCTCCATGGACTTTGCTGAAGTGCCTCGTAAAGGTGCCCATCCTAGAGTTCAATTTGTGTGCAAATTTATTGTCGAAATGTTTGCACTTAGCATACCTCGTTTTGCCTTCCCAAACTTAATCAAAATGCTCCCAAACGGGCCCAAACAAAAGCCTTCAAATTCCCGCTTTTCACCTAACTCCGCTCGGGTTGCTTACTTTGTGGCGTCGGTTATGACCCCTTGACACCGAATTGGGTTTGTGGAATTTCCTCAACGTCATCATTAGAGAGTTGATCGTCAAGGCCAAGGTCGTATACCGCCATGTCGATGTTTTGATCATTATCGGCAATTTCTTATGAATGCAAGCCTCGATTTTTGCGGAACAAATGTCCTCACAAAAATGAACCGACCCCCATGCCGAATGAGGATGAGGCAACACCCTTGCCGTTGTGAAGTTCTTCCCTTGTGAAGCCATTAGTGGAAGGAAATAATTGAAGAGATAGAGATATGATTAAGAGGCAAATAAGAAAATATTAGTGAAAAATTAAGAAACTTGGAGACAGATAGTAGAGAGAATAAAAGAATATTATAGGAGATCGGAGAAGAGAAGATTGGTGTGAGGAAGTGTGGGAAGGAGGCTGCCTATTTATAAGAGAAGCAAAAATTAGTTTTACCCAAAATGCCCTTAAAAACTAGCCATTAATGGCTGTTGACTGAGGTAAAAAAGTCTATGGGTCAAAAAAAATTTAGAGCCATTGAGGGGGGGCAGGATGTAATTTTACCATTTTTTGAAAAAATTGAAAACTACGTAATGAAAAGCTGGAAATGTTCAACCTGGCCGTGGGCTGGTCCAGTCCGGTCTGGGTTAAACGGGTTAATGGGCTAGTCCGTCCTGATTTGGGCTTCCCTCCTCTCTTAGGCCCAAATTCACCCCACCACCTTCCGAGTCCATTCCGTGTTGGGCCGAACCCAGGTTTGACTGTGCCGGCCGAGTTTGACCCGAGCCGGGTCCGGGTCAAGCCAGGTCAACCCGGCCCATTGGCCACCTCTATATGCATGTAAGTGAAATTTATATTTGTTTATATGTTCCCAAAAAAAAAAACACTTGCATTTTTTCAAGTTTTAAGAAATTTTGGTCCCCAAGCTTTTTATCATGATTCAATTTCATCCTCTACATTATGAATATTGCCTATGAAAAATGTTTGATATCATATTTAAGTCTAAAATTTTGTTAGTAAATCAACATAGAGATAAAGGACTTGAGACCAATGTTATTAAGATTGAGATTTTATCTTGAATTGCTTTTTGCCCTACAATATTGAGATCGCAAGAACCGATCATAAATTATAAGATTATAATGGAAAGGAAAATACTTCTATGTGGCCTCCAAAAAAGACTAGGACTTTCCTGTAAAGTGGATGGACAATGTTGTTCATAAGCGTTTTGGCCCCCCTAAAGTTGGTGGTAAGGTTCAAGGTCTTTGAAGTAATCAAAATATTCATGGCCTATCTTTTAGGGGTAGTGGAGGATGACAAGTGATAGAGAATACTTCCATTCCCCTTTCAGTACCTTGATGAGATCACCACCCTAAGACTGTGGCATTAGCCACCCTGTCTTGATAAGCCTATGTCTAGCACCCTAGTTCCCTTGGGTGCAGAGCCTACTTGTTGACTCCCTTATCACCAAGCACTCCTTAAATGTGAATCTCACTATTCTCTCTTTATTTTCAATGGTTCTATAGTATTAATCTCATTTTTTCCATTGTAGAGTATTGCTAGTATGATAGGAGCCTATAGGGTTATACACTTAGAGCTAATTAGATTATTTGAGTGCACGAGCCGAATTGTTTGATTATGGTTTCATGTTAATTTTAGACTAATTATTGGCCAAAAATTTGAGCCCATTATTGACCCAGAAATCAGGTATAATTAGATTAGGGTTATGAAACCTACATAGTTTGAGAGTTAGGCATCCATGCATATAGGGATATATAGTACAGTTTCATAGAGAGCCTCTCTGGATGAAGTCAAAAAGGTTTCTAAAATTCTAGCCACACTCCCCTCTTGTTTTTTTTAGGATACAAGCTAGTACTATGATTACAAGAGGAACGCTCATGCCAAAACTTAAAGGAGGTGTGGTGATTCAATTGGTTATTATGGATACCATAGAGAGCTTGAACAAGTCAATTATTCAAGTTTTGTACTTTGGCACAATAGTTGGGTGAAAGATCTCAACGTACTATATATGAAAATTTTCGAACACCTAGTTTACCCCATTTTGCATGGATCCTAGAGCGGTTTCACTTAATTTATGTTGCGTTGTTTGGCTCCCAAATTATTACACAAATAAAAATTTAAAGACAAGAAGTAAAGGAAAAGAGGTTAGAAAATAGATACCACTCTGACTAAAGTGGTTGATGGCTACACATGCGTGAGTACCTTGCATTTCAAAAAAGCATGCATTGTGGTTCCATGAGAGGGATAGTTAGAAACATATGAATCAAAAAAATTAAAACTTAAAATAAAATGAAATAAAATCTCAAACTAAAAAAAGAAAATACCATTAAAGAGAAATCTGAAAGGAAACCTAAGATAAAGAAATAACAAAACACAATCAACTCTCAACTTCCTTGGATGAAGCTGCAGAAAGGTCATTGATGGGTAGACTGTCCAAATCGGCGGTGGTGCTGGTGTTACTTAGAGCTATCAATAACTTGAGACTCAGTTGCTACCCCCCAACCTTTATAAAATGCTCAACAATTAGATCGGTCATTAAAAGCAATTATTGAGCTGACAACTCGAGGACAATTGTTGAGCTAGTTTGAGTACGTATAAGTTATGCTTGCTAGTTTGTTTTTCTAGATTATATATTACATTATTTACTAACTATGTTGGATTAACCTTGAAGAATGGTTTATCTTAAAGCATAAAGAAAGGTCAGTGCTAAAGTCACTTGAGGAGTTGAGCTCAAGTTGTCAGCATAATGTGTTTATCTCAGTAGTTTTTTATGATTTGGGTACTTTGTTATACTAGATGCCTCTAGCAATGTGATTAGTGTTGGTGTTTTAGTTTGCGATTCATGTACCTTGCAAGGTAATGTACATAAGGTTGTTGTTTGTAGAAAATGTTTATAGCTTTGGTTAGTTTACAACTGTTTTTAAGTGCACTATTGCCAACATTTTGAACGCTACATCTATGTTTAAATTCTATGCCAAAGCGACTAATCCCTTATTTATTGTTAGTGACTAGGTTAGAAGCTTAGGTCACATTCATCATGAGCAAAAAGATCAATTGTTGAAAACCAAAACTTGAGAATTCCATGAATTCTTAGCAATTTTTAGACAGTTGGCTACTATTGGTGGCTAAGGGTTGTTCCATAGGAATCGCATTTATTCACACCCTATAGGTGATCTTTGCATTGGTTGGAAGAGGATCTCTATATATTGCGGGGTCCTAGAGTGTGGCTAAGGATAGCAATGACACTGGCCCGTTCATTGATGTAAACTTTTATTACCTCATAGCCAGCTATCCCAGCCAATGATCAACAACAGATCCGTGTGGGGGAATAGGACATAAGATCGGCCCTTCCTCTTTGTCAAGTTAGGAAACCTTTTGTCCCTTTCTCTTTCTCTTTGAGGCCCTTTTAGTCCTTGTGATCATTCTGAAGACTTCACACGGTGCATCATAATCTGAGTCTCCAGCATTAGTGGACCTTTCTCCATGCACTTGTTTGGCTAACTGATCCACCAAGCCATGCTATTTTGTTAGTTTTCCACTCTTTCGCCTAGCATCTGAGAGAATGCCTCATATATCCCCTATCGTGAGGTTCCCCGTGGACCCTCCAATAAGGTGTGCCCATGGGCATTTAAGCGCTCATCCACTGCTGCTACAGGAGACAAGGGATTAGGTCTACCTTTTAATCTTTGGGGTTCTTCTGGGTCATTCTTTTCTACCCCCGTTAAAGTGCCAGCCCTGACATCCTCTAGGCTAGTGTAGTTGTTCAGATAGGTCTCACTGTCCCAACCATATTTGGTGTTACCATAGATAGCGCCAAGTTAATAACTGAGGTATTAGATGGGATGCCCAAGATCCTTAGAGATGGCTGGACCTGAAACCAAAGACAATGTTAAGGGGCCTAGAGGTGTGTGTCTGGGGAGGACTATTTGATACTTATGTCAATAAAGACTCAAGAGTGTTATATGGCTGAGTGAAATTTGTAGGCTAGCCTAAAGAATGTACCTCCCTGCTCATGCATCCAACCACTTATATGCCCCTCAAATGTGGTGGCAATGAAGGAAAGCTCCCCCTACTGCATGATCGACCCAATGATTTAGGTGAGCACTCGAAGACATGTTCCCAACTTCTTAATGGTTAACCCATTAATCTATTATCCTATTAACTCCTCGATGTTTATGTGCCTTTAGTGTGCCTCTTACATAGTTGATTAAAAGCGAATAGGGTATCACTCTCCTCATCCCTACACTAGACTGTAGTTGGTATGGTTTTCTAGGACTCCTTAACCTCCTTGTCCCATAGTTCCTCTGTCTATTTTAGCAAATAGAGTGATCAGGCAACAGTCGTAAAAGCTCTAACAATTCTCTATGCCCTGAAGGAAGCACAAGAAGGGATACCAAAATGTAATTATTGAATCTGATGCTGAAGTATTGGTCAAGGAACTATTGGAACATGGTGGTCCCTCGTTTCACCCTTTTTGTGTTGCCATAGATAACATTCATCATTTAGCGGAGTCTTTTAATTTCTATTATTTTATATTTGTTTCTCACACCCTGAATACTGTTGCTAATTCGGTTGCCTATATAAGGCTTTCTGTTGTCAGCCATCTTTGTTAGCCTTGACTGTTCCTCATTTGGTTGGACTCTCTTCTTTCAAAGTAATTTATGAATCAACCTTATTTTTTTTTAAAAAAAAAAAGAATGACAAGATAAAATTATGCAAAATATGAAACCGAAATTCACAACTATTCAACTATAAGCAAAAACCCGTATAGCATTTTGTGCACAACTTTGAATTTTAATTTTTAAAATTCTTCCTAAGCTCAGCTATATCTTCGATGTGACAGATTATTTACATGGTTTTAGAAGCCAATAAGTCCAATTTAATTTTTTTTTAAAGTTGTGTAATAAGTTGAGTTGTACTTGGTTTATTCCATAGCCAGCTAAATGTGTTCCACCTTAATAGCCTGTTAATGAAATTATTACTAAACAAAAAAATTTCTGGCATCTAATTAATAAAAAGTTTGTTTGTAGGACTTAATTGATCGGATACTCTTATCACCACGTTAAGTTAGTTCATTTTAATTTAGATCAATTGAACTTAGAATAACTTATTTTTATTCTTACGTTTTTTTATCCGAAACTAAGTTTAGTTAAAAGTTAATGTTATGTATTTACAATAATCCATTGAAAATATAATTTTCGTAATCTTACTAAATTTTTATGAATTTTTCTAATTTTAGGCTTTAAAAAAGAGAAATTCATAAAAATTTAACAACATTATAAAAAAATATTTTTAATTGCATTATCACATTTACATAATATTGACTTTCAAATAAAATTGGTTTCAGACAAAAAAGATATAAAACTAAAAATAAACTAGTTGACTTAAGTTAAAACGAATTGGGCAATCAAACAAATTTGTGAACTTTTGTAGTAACCTTTTCCTATATTTAAGTTATTGATATATGTAAACAATTTTTTATTAAAACGAACATTGTAACAATTTTTTTGTAATCTATGACCAGACAAGCATATTCTACATCGTGATTTTCTCTAAATCTAATGACTCTTTTTTAGTTGGAATAGCATGATAACAATTGTAAACAAAAATTATTAAGAGAATAAAAATTGCTCACTTCTATAATCTTTAGGAATCTTACTAGCTATTTATAATTGGGGATGCGGTGACATGTAAACGTACGCTTTTGAAAAGTATTTATTTGCACAAAGTTTCCACATTAATTACCCGCTGTAAAATCGAAACAAATAAAACAAGACAATGGTTCACACCACAAACGGATTAATTGCAATTCTAGTCCCCAAGCTCCTCAAATTTAAGCTAACAAACCCACTAATCTCCACCTAGCTTAAATTCTCCCAAATACAAAAACACTTGCAAAGGCAACTGTAAACAATAACACGACCACAGTCACAAACACTTAATGTCAAAAACTTTAGCACACACATGGATATAGTTTTCGATCTTCAAACTTATAGTGACCTATTGGTATCACATCATTACCACGTCACATTATATACTGAGCTGCTGATATCACTCCACCTAGAATGATTCCTTAGGTATCACGATCCTATGAAGTGATCATCAACCAATATACTCCATCATGTTAGGAAGGAACCAGATGCTCCACTATATCAAGATTATACCATAGGCTTTCACATTACTTGTTGGAAAAAAAAATCCTCAAACATCTATCACACACAGTAAAAACCAAATCATCACGCAAATAAGCACATAATATTTTGCATGGTTTAACTCTTAACTAGCGTATGAGAGAAAGTTATTTTGGTATTGATAGTAAGAATTACAAAAAAATTTCTGCCCATAACCCCTTTCAACTATGAGCTAGCCTCCTCTCTTGAAACATCTAGCCAATTGATTTTAAGTTAACCTAATTCAAAATGATTTATTTTTATTTATATATCTTTTATTTAAAAACATTTTATTTGAAAGCTAATATTATGCAAGTGGAATAATCCTTTAAAGGTACAATTTTTATGAAGTTATTAAATTTTCTTATGAATTTTTCCTTTTTTAGGCATCAAAAACCTTCATGCCTAAAACCCTAACATGACATATCTACTTATAGTTCAGTTTCACAGCAGAAAAAAAAAATTAGAAAAATTAGATATCCCGGAGCTCCTCGGTCCAGTCACTAGGGCATGAGGCATAACCAGCGAAGGTCAGGGTTTGAACATCGTCTCTGCCACTTTGCTCTTAAATGCCGCATACATTGATTCGATGGTCCTGAAAAAGCAAACATCTTCTTTTCTAGATATCCATGTACTATCTCAACTCAGTACATTTGTGCAAATACTTCTGAGTAATAAAAAATTTTGAAAAATTAAACTTAAGCCCGGAAACAAATGAGACCGTAATTAATAATCGCAGACCAAGCAACTCCATAAACCTGCACAATCACCATATTAATTACTCGCCACCACGACAAAAGGAACATTGAAAGTGAAACGGACAAAACAAGACAGTAGCACATGCCCCCTAACACAAACGGATAAATTTCACTCCGTCGCCAGGGTCAGCAAATTTAGGCAAACAGGGCTAACAATTTTTTTTTCTTCCAAGAAAATTAATTGAACGTCTTAATCACCATTCCATAGATGTGCCAAAAGAAGTTACTTAGTTCTTATTTGCTAGTAACAAGGTGCTAGCCTGGCAAAATTACCAACTCCTGTATGGGTTGTAATATAGGTGGAAATTTACTAATATCTCCACATATTTGGATTTTATGGTCAAGGACAAGCACGTGCGGCGACAAGGGAACGTATTTTGATAATTTTCTTGATAAAATTGAGAAATGTTAATCCCTCAAGAAACATGTCCAAGAAGTTACATAGTAACAAGGTGTTTGGTTCATCACATTATCATAATAAATTTGGGTTCACAGTTTTACAATGTGTCTGTCACCATACAAGAACACAAGGTTGATGTAATGCCAAAAAGGGTTGCAAAATCATTAAAAAAGACTTAATTATGATGACAAGTATCGGTACACAAGGACACGAGGAATGTTTGTGTCACAAAGAATAAAGCCTCGAATAACATCGCACAATTGTGATAATTATAATCGTCACACAACTTTGATATTTTTGTGTTGGCACATATGATTGTCACAGTATGCACCGATTTTGCAACAGTTTCTAATGATGGTATATATTTGACATAATTCGGATAATCTTATGGATTGATTTTCAATATTGGCACACAGATACGCAACTAATACACATTATTTATCAATATTTATTTTTTATTTATAAACATATAGTTCATGGGGAAATTATCAATAATTAACACCGTTTTTTGTAAACATACAATTCATCCAAAATTACCTAGGTAAAAAAAAATTATAGCAGTAATTATCAATTATGAATGCTAACATTAATAAAAGTACAAAAAAGTAACTTCGACACATTAAAACCTATTTTTTTGTAATTCCCAAAATTCAAAGAAATAAAAAATATAAAATCCGAATTAACCCATTAACGCATACGGAAATTAACTACCCATAAAACTTACCATCATTACAAAGATTAACAGTATTCTCTGACAGAGGATAGCAACTCGAGTATAATTTTCTCATAAATTTACCATGATTTCCGGCATTTTATAGGGGAAATACGCAAAAATAAAAAACTTACCTATAAATTGAAGAATAACCCATGGAAGCCAATTGTCACACTGAAACACTCTGAGAGGAAGCCAACAAACAAAAAAATTAATCAACCTCGAAACTCACATGACGCAAAAATATTAAAAATCGAAATATCTCAAAATAAAAGAAGAGCCACGCGAGAATACCTTAATATACTGCTTGATGGACACCAAATCTACTCAAATCACACGCTTATGAGCTTGGGAGATGAAAAATTGGCATTAGAGGGGGATTGGGGCTGTTTAAGGCAACGAAGACGGCGAGATATAGGTGAGGCGCATGAGGCCCAAGATGGTGGACCTCGAAGATGATGACAATTTTAAAATCAGGGTTACCAATGGCTAGGATGATGGTAGCCCTAAGACAAAATGGTATCATTTAATATAGTTTCACTTCCAATGGTCTCAGCTAACAAAAACCAGTTCAAACTGAACAGATTGGCAAGGACCAATTACCAACACAAGAGTATTTGTCATAAAACAATTGTGTTATTAATGGTCTAATACATTAGTAAGCATCAATAGTTAAGTTGTTTTTGGTTGGGTTGTTAGAAACATTAGGTTTCTAAGCTCCTTAGTCATTGGGCCAAAATACTGCAGATATAAAGTTTTGTTTGTTTCAAAGCAAAATAGCTCTCTGAAAAAAAAAAATACAAGTAAAATTAATTTAAAATTTAGATGACATATTAGGTATGACTTTTAACTTGAAATGGCCAAAAATGATTGCCTTTCTTAATTACCTCCAATAATCAGTATTTATATTTTTCTTTTTGTCCTCTGCATGTAATTGATATTTATATTTGTTTATATGTTCCCAAAAAAGAAACATTTGCATTTTTTCAAGTTTTAAGAAATTTTGATGCCCAGGCTTTTTATCATTATTCAATTTCATCCTCTACATTATGAATATTGCCTATTACAATGTTTGATACCATATCTAAGTCTAAAATTTTGTTAGTAAATCAACATAAAGATAAAGGACTTGAGACCAATATTATTAAGATCAAGATTTTACCCTAAATTATTTCTTGTAGTGCAAGATTGAGATCGCAAGATCTAATCATAAATTATAAGATTCTACCAAAAAGCACAATATTTCTTAACTAAATAATATAATTTATATAAAAGACCAATTATATTGAAACATAAGTAAAGTCTAGGTGCCATAATAATGATATACCACAATTATTAATACAACAAAAGCAAAGGTTAAGCTTTAACAGAATATATATCAACATAACCAACATTAGAATAAACACAGGTCTAAAAGAAATTTACAACAAACACATCATTGACAAATAAAAGATAATACAGTGTCGAACCACCATGGAGCAACAACGACGAACAAATACGAAACAAGCAAGTCATGGAACAACAAAAGTGATAGAATTTATCCATTCAAGTCTTGTCTTTTATATGAGTTTTTTCTTTATGTTTTGTTTGATTTTTTCTTCTCAAAATTGAAATTTTCACGTGGTCAACATTTAAATTTTCCAACTTAGGCCATTTAAATTTCAAATGTTAACTTAGGCAATTGGATTGCCTAATTAGGTCTATCATTTAAATTTTTCAAATTTAAGCTAAAGTAGAAGTGTAATCAACAAAAATATATGCCCCAGCAGGACCGAGAGGATCATAGTAGTGGATACTACTATGATCTTATAGTGCGTTCAATCGTAGCATGTTTTGACAAGGTTTTATGAATAAGGAACATAAGAAAGAGATCCTAGTTGCAATCTTGACATCCTTGCTTGTGACTTCTACCCTTGCTTGTGACCTATCCTTCATTATTTGCATAACCACACTCATTTTTCCTACAATGGAAAGCATACATCATGAATGATTTTAACATTTAAGAAATCATTAAAATCTCTTTGATACCCAAGGTACTTGGTTAGATGCCCGAAGCCTTGGAGAAAGCTGAAGTTGAAAAAAAAAAAAAGAAATGGTTAGGGACCTAAGAGTTGTGCACCTAGAGAAACCTTCTCATGCTTAAGCCAGTAAAGGCTCGAGAGAAGTGTCTAGCTTCATGAAATCTATAGGATAGCCAAGAGAATGTACATCCCTACTCATGAATCCAGCCTCTCATAAGCACCTAAAAGGTGGTGGTAGTGGGGAAAGCTCTTGTTGCTGCATGATCATCCCCATGATTAAAGGGATCTCTCTAGGACACGTTCCCAACTTCTTAATAGTCAACCCATTATAAGTTTATTATCCTATAGGCTCCATCATGCTAGCCCATGCAAGCACCTTTAGTGGGCCTACTAAGTGATGGATTTAAGACAATAGGGTATCAACTAACCCCCTGAAGCAAAATAGAGAAATAGGGATCCTTACATTTCCAAATCATCGAAATAAAGGGATGGTTCTAGCAAAATTTATATGTTTTGACATAGGAACCACTTAGGGTATGGTTTCCCAAGGCAATGAAAACCCAAAAACTACCATTAGCCCCTCTTTCTTCTTTGGCAACATTTTTCCTCTTTTCCTAGAATTTTTGCAGCCTATTTTGCCTTTGTTTAGGAATTTGTCTATTGTGAGTACAGGTCATCAAAAAGTGATTAGATTTTATTTTTAGGTAAGATCACGTCCCTTTGAGGTCTTCCCACTAGAATTTATATTTTTTTTGTTGATTTTTGTCCTTCTGATGATAAGGTCGCCTTTCCTAGCTAACCATTGATTTGTGTTGACATTCAAATATGGTGTCTGCTGGAAGGAAGGTTGCTATGGGGGCTTCTCATTAGGGCAAGGATCCAAAACCCTTAAACCCTTTGGATGGATTTAGATTCAAGATCATCGTGCTCTTAAAATCTCTCAATTTTCTAAGGAA
>KK901292.1:77697-100628 GCA_000696445.1 Aquilaria agallochum
TTTGAAAAATTAAACTTAAGCCCGGAAACATATGAGACCGTAATTAATAATCGCGGACGAAGCAACTCCCTAAACTTGCACAATCACCATATTAATTATTCGCCACCACAAACGGATTAATTTCATGCCCCCTAACACAAACGAATTAATTTCACTCCGTCGCCAAGGTCAGCAAATTTAGGCAAACAGGCCTAACAAGTTCGAAAATAATTTTTTTTTCTTCCAAGAAAATTAATTGAACGTCTTAATCACCATTCCATAGATATGCCAAAAGAAGTTACTTAGTTCTTATTTGCTAGTAACAAGGTGTTAGCCTGGCAAACTTACCAACCCCTGTATGGGTTGTAATACTAATATAGGTGGAAATTTACTAATATCTCCACATATATTTGGATTTCAAGGTCAATGGCAAGCAGGTGCAGCGACAAGTGATCGTATCTTGATAATTTTCTTGATAAAATTGAGAAATGTTAATCCCTCAAGAAACATGTCCAAGAAGTTACATAGTAACAAGGTGTTTGGTTCATCACATTATCATAATAAATTTGGGTTTACAGTTTTACAATGTGCCTGTCACTATACAAGAACACAAGGTTGATGTAATGCCAAAAAGGGTTGCGAAATCGTTGAAAAAGACTTAATTATGATGACAAGTATCGGTACACAAGGACACGAGGAATGTGATGCCCACTGGCATCCTTATTGTGTGATATAGTGGCCTGAGGTAGGGACTTCCAGTATGAATGTATCTAAATGAGAGACCTTCGATGTGAGGGTGGCTGCAAGACTAAGAAAAACAAGGATTAGAGATTCCCTGGAATGTGTTTCCGGAGGAAGAGCCATCGACGCCCAAGTCAGTATTTGGAAAATCAGAAGCAGAAAGTGAAGGGCAAAGAGTAAAGAGTTCTCTGTCCTGTTCTTACCAAGGTCTTCCTAAGTATTTATAGGAGGGCACAGGGAGGAGGCCGTTTGACACAACCTGCTGAGGTTATGACACGTGTTCGGCCAAATTCGATTCGTACATCTGCAGACAGGTACCTTTAGCTGGCCCTAGGCTGTTCTAGCCAGAGGTTAGGGCCGTGTGGGAGGTTTCCGTGTCAGGGGCGTGTGCGAGGTCCCTGTGTCAGAAGCTCCTTAACCGTTTTTATCGTATCTTCGTGAGACCCATTCTGGGGACAAGACCCCTTTAGAATGGGAGGCCCCCTTCGGCTAGATGTCATCATCGAGGGCCGTCAGGATAAGTTCTCTAGCAGAGCGAGACACCTTCGGGAGATGTTCTCCCTTGCCGAAGATGGGGGGTTACGTTTTCCGAGGTCGTTAGGTTTGTAAGATCCCAAGGGTGGTGAAAGACACCCTTCCCCGAAGTTGATCATGTCACCTAATCGAGGATGGTGAGGGCCCCATTTTTTTAGGTTAGTCCCGCTATTCCCCGAGGGCGGTTACTCGGCCTTTCCAAGGGTGGTGCTTCTCAGGTCAATTTAGGAATTCTCCAAGGGTAATAGCCTTTTGGAAATCACATGCCCTCCTCGAAAAATCTGAAGTTGTATCTTCGGTAAGTTGAGTTTTGTGAGCATATCGTGGAGCTCTTTGTGGGAGGTGACAGCTGCCTCAGTTGGCATGACTGAGTTTTCGACCGAGAGCACCTTCTTCGGAAGAGGGAAATTCATCGTCCTGGGATGTCTCTTTTTGCCGAGGTTATTACTTCAGTCTGAAGTGCACCTACCACTTCTGGGTTTCCTGTCAGTGAATTATCACATCTCTAGATCAGAGAGACGCGCCACTTCGGATAGGCTAGCATAGGTTTGCTGGCTGTCAGAAGCGTGCCCTTGTTTCCCACGACGATTGACATATGTCAGCTAGTGAGTGGCGAATAGTCGTGTCGGTTACAATAATTGCGTCTCTTCACCTTCGAGGAGTAATTATGGCGACGCTTCGTCTGCCTCCTTCAGTCTATATAAACCCTTCCTTCTCAGTTTTTTCCACTCTTCTCTTCCTTTGCTCTTTTTTGCTCTCGAGTTCTCTCTTTCTTTTCCGGTGACAGTGCTAGCAGCGAAGCGATTTCTAGCAATACCTGCGGCGTTTTCCAAAGTTCTTTCTCTTTCGCGAACTAGGTGGGTTTCTTTACCGAAGTTGTTCTTTGGTATATTTTTTGCTTCCCCATTCTTTTTTTGCCTTCCCGAAGTTAGATTTCTTTTTGCTGAATATGCCTGGTCCAGTCCCTCTCATGTCTGTTCAAACTATTCCCGAGAGTTGGCTTTCTCTTAACTCTCATCCGAGTTGTACCACTTCGAAGAAGCTAGAGAAATGGACAACTAAATTCTTCCTCCCTTCTTATGTTGTTACCAGGCTACCTAGTCCTGGTTTACTTAGCTACATGAACCACTCGAACGAGGTTACCATTTTTCCAGCCCAACAGAAGGCCGGACTTCGGTTTCCTCCACCGAAGATGATTTGCGAGTTCTGCCAATTCCATGGCATAGCCGTGAATTAGCTCCCTCGAAACTCTTATTCTTACTTCAACACCTTCCTTTGCATGTGTGGGGTCTTCAAGATAGAGCCTTACTTTATCTTCTTCATGCAATACTACAAACTCCACCCCGTCCCGAAAGGTAGGTTCTACTTCTTGCGTCCTCGGGGATCTGGGAGCAAGAAGTATACGTCCACCTTCGACACGAAGGACAACTGGCGAGGGTGGCAGAAGAAATTCTTTTTCCTGAAGGTCGATGAGCAGTGGCAGCATGTGCCAATGAAGCGGGCTCGGGGGACTTTGGACATAGATGTAGTCGACCCCAGAAAACTACTGACTTCAGACCTTGAAGATAAATTCCACGAATTTGACAGCCGTATTCGGGCTATCGCGGACTGGGATCCCGAGGTCCCTCCTTATTCCCCTTATCATTTTCCCATTAAATGGAACCTCATGACCGAAGAGGTCCTTCGGGAATTAGGGGTAATAAAGGATCATGTCACCAATAAGAACATGCTGAAGCCCATTTTTTATGGCAAGAAAGTGTGGTTGATGATGCTCCTTCGGGGGGAACTCACCTATGCGGCTCTTATAGAGAGTAAGTTTTTTTCCAGATTTTTTCGCATATTGCCTTTTGTACTTACACTGATGTTCTTTCTTTTGTAGAGATGGGTGACAAGTCGGCTGATTTTTACAAGTCCCTCTTCCTCGGTCAAGCCGAGAAAGGGGAGCAACAAAAGAAGAAGCCCGCCCCGAAGAGGAAGAAAGGGCTCGGGGGACCATCTTCGGCCCCGAGGTCCAAGAAGACCAAGGAGGACTCTCTTCCTCTTCCCCCCGAAGATGACATGGGGGTGCAGGACTAACCCTCCATTCGCGCCGACCCACCTTCAGAGCCGACTGTCTGCTTCACTCCCTTAAGCTTTGATGCTGTGGCAAAGACCCTTGGGACCTCAGTTGGGGGGCTTTTGGCCGAAGAGCTTGAGGAGAGCCAGAAGAGAAAAAGGAAGCATATCCCTTCCGAGGTCCAAGAGGTCAGCGACTCCGAGGGAGACGTCGCTGAGGTTCCACCAGGTTCGTTCCTTAGCCATTTTTCTATGAGTTTTTGTATTTTTGGAGTTTTAGATCTTATAGATGAATGGCTAATGGATAATGTGTTAATGGAGCTTCGTCATGATTTTGCAGAGGAGCAAGCACCTGCTCAATGGTTGGTGGAGCATGCTCGGAAGAGGGCCCTTTGGGACATCAAAATCCCGAAGGACAAGGTGCCGAGGGAGCCTTTTTGGACATTCACGGAGAACATGAACTTGTTCTCCGAGGATAGCCAGAAAATGGCTCTTCAAATGGCTAAGGCCGTGCTGACAAACGCCACCTTTCAGTCCCTCACGGTCGAGTGTCCAAACGAGGAGGTCCTCGCCGTGAGGATGAATAAACATGCTGCCCAGGTTGACCTTTGAACCTCTTGTCCTTTTTTGAAAATTTTTCTGAGTTTTTGCTTGTTTCCGAGCCTTATTAGAAGTTCACCCTTTTGCAGCTCTTGGCATACAGTGGATACTTCAGAGCTTGGGCAGCAAAACAGTTTTCAGTCCGATCTCAGTGCGAAGAGTCCTTGGCAAAGGCCAAGGCGTTTTGTGCCAGTTGAGTCATCAAGTACGGCGAGCTCAATAAGATAGCCAAGGAAGAGCTATCCCAACTTCAGGAGGAATTTTTGAAGAGTCAGGGGGAGCTTATTCAGAATTTCTCCTCGAAGGTCTCCGATCTCGGCACGAAGGTCATCACACTAACTTCGTCCAATGAGGCCTACCAAAAGGAGAATGAGGCAAACGCCGAAAAGCTTGTGAAGGCCCTTGCTCTTAACGCCGAACTCCAAGCCGATGTTGACACTCTGAAGAAGAAGAAGAAGAAGACGAAGAAGAGAAAGCTAGAAAGGAAGGTCGCTGAACTTAAGAACGAATTGGAGGAATTGAGCGTGGAAAAGGACAAGTCTGGTCAGGCGTGTAAATCCTTCTATCAGGACGGCTTCTACCTAGCCCGCTACCAAGTCCTTTCCAGGTATCCCAACCTCGATCTTTCTTTCCTGGCAGGTTTGGACATCCCCAAAGTGCCAACGTGGGAGTGGTCGAAAATAGAATACTTTAACCTCCCAGCTAATCTTCCTTCGGCACTAAAAGTTACTGCCCAGGGAGACCGCCGCGAAGGTAAAGTAGCTGGAGATGCCAGGGATAAAAGGAATGTCCAGGACCCCGAATAGGTTTCCCTTTTTCTTCTTCGTATTTGTAATTTGCTCCCCTTGTACTCTTTTGAAAGTGTTTAATGAAAATTTTCTTTTTTCTTGAAAATTTGGCTAAGTACTTGATCGATCTCTGAACGTTGTTTTCCTTTTTCGGCATTTAACCATATTTGGAATGAGGCTTTTCGCACAAATAATGGCAAGTACCTTTGGCGTCGACCGTATCCGACTAACTTCCTTCGGTATACTTAGCTCGGATTATGTTCGGCAAACATTCCTTCGGCGTACTTTGCACTCTTTCCTTTTTGAAAGTTTTTCTAAGTTCTTCAGTTATGCACTTTAGGAGATACTCCCTTTCCGTAACCACGTTCGAGCGAAGGCGATATTCATCTTTGTCTTCGGTTATACCTCCTTGGTTTTTTTGCATGACTTTCCACTTGAAAATTTTTCTAAGTGTGTCGTTAGGCGCTTTTAGTGGTTGAGCAACTATATTTGGCTAGCCATCTTTTGCGCAACTTAACTCTTTCTTCTTTAACCATGTTCGGCTGACATAATTTAGCAAAGAATGACCATTTCCGTGTGTTTACCCCTCATTTGGAAAACACGCTCGGCCAAATATGTAGTAAGAAGTGGAAATAATTTTGGAGGTATTTTGACATTTATATCATGTCCGATCAGTTACCTTTGGGGAGAATTGTACAATTTTTCCTTGAAAATTTCTTCTAAGTATAGAATTTTTTCAAGGAATTTGAATGCCATGTATTTTTCAATTCTCCACCTTCGGTGTCACCGAGCTTGTAGACGCCTGGCCAAACTTCATCGAGAACTAGATAAGGTCTGTCCCAGTTTGCCCGAAGTACCCCATAGGATGGTCTTCGGGCTTCAAATTCAGTCATTTGGAGGACAAGGTCCCCTTTTTTTATTCTTTTTCGTTTGACATGCAAGTTTGCAGCAACAGCTACTCTTTGTTAAAAAGCCCTCCTTCTGAGTTCGGCCATTTCTTTATACTCGTCAATGAGATCCAACTTGGTTTTCAAATCGAGGTTGTTTCCTTCTTCATTGAACACTTGTACCCTGACTGATGGATGTTCGACTTCGACAGGGATAATGGCCTCTGACCCGAAGGTGAGTGAGAAGGGTGTTTCACCCGTGGCCCTTCTTGGAGTAGTTCGGTAATTCCACAGCACGCTCGGAAGCTCTCCTAGCCATTCTTCCTTTTCTTCTTTCAACCTATTTTTCATACCATTTTTATTGTTCTGTTGGACACTTCGACTTGTCCATTGTTCTGAGGATGGGCCACCGGCGCGAAGTGCATTTTGATTCGAAGGTCGGTTATGAATTCCTGGAACCCTTCATCAGTAAATTGGGAACCATTATTGGCTACTATCACCCTTGGTATGCCGAATCCGCATATGATGTTCTTCCAGACAAACCTCTGTATGTCCTTCACCGAGATTGTCGTTAATGGCTCTGCCTCAATCCACTTGGTGAAATAATCTACTGCAACTACGCAGAACTTCACTCCTCCTGGAGCTGTTGGGAGAGGTCCAATGAGGTCAATACCCCATACAATGAAAGGGCAGGGGTAGCTTACCGAAGTTATCATTTTTTAGGGTAGTCTTTGGATGGGTGCGTGTCTTTAGCAATTGTCGCACTTCTGAATGAACTACCTCGCATCCTTTTTTAAGATGGGCCAAAAGTATCCTTGCTGAAGTAGCACTCCGGCCAGGGCGTCAGTTCCTATGTGAGAACCGCAAGCCCCATCATGGACTTTTTTCAGGACAGCTTGAACATCTTCTTTGCTGACACACCTCTGCAGCAGACTTGCATACCCTTATCGGTACAACTCTTTCCCGATCAGGAAGTATCTTCCCGAGCGTTTTCGCACTCTTGCGGCTTCAAGAGAATCTTCGTGGAGTTCCAAAGTCGTGAGGTATCTCTTGATGGGATCTTTCCATCCTCTGCCCAAGGTTGTTACGCACAACATCGCTATACTCGGGCTGATGTAGTACCTCAGTAGACTCTTTGGATTTGGCCAGTGCATCGGCCTCCATATTAGTTCGCCGAGGTAC
This sequence comes from Aquilaria agallochum, assembly GCA_000696445.1. NCBI lineage: Eukaryota > Viridiplantae > Streptophyta > Magnoliopsida > Malvales > Thymelaeaceae > Aquilaria > Aquilaria agallochum. Next base: position 84,464 of record KK901292.1, read on the forward strand.
ATTTTTTATATTCACCGTATTGAACTCCTGGATGAGCTTCTTGACGAGGTCATGGTACTTTGCCAAGGTTGGGTCTTTTGTGCCATAGTCTCCAGCCATCTGTCGGACTACTAACTGGGAATTGCTTTGGGCCTTCAGGTTTCTTACACTAACTCTTTTGCCAGGTGCAAGCCCGCTATGAGGGCTTCATATTCGGCGACGTTGTTGGTGACGTTGAATCCAAATTTAATGGCCTTCATGGCTTCCATACATTCGGGACCACAAAGGATTACTCCGGCTCTTTGATGTTCAGAACCAGAGGCTCCATCAACAAATAGTGTCCACTCAGGTTCATCCTTTCCAAGGTTTTTTAGAGTATCTTCGGTTTGTGGGATCTCAACTATAAAGTCTACTAATGCTTGGGCCTTTATGGCCCTTCTCGGCTCATAGGTGATGTCGTATTCACCAAGCTCGATACACCATTTTGACAGTCTTCCCTAGTGATCCACTCTCCTCATGACATTCCGAAGAGGTAGGTGACTTCGGACCGTAATAGGGTGTTCTTGAAAGTAAGGTCGTAACCTTCTGCTCGCCAATACTAAGGTATAAATAGCCTTCTGTAGAAGAAGGTACGTAACTTCAGCGCCATGTAGGGATTTACTCACGTAGTGCACTGGCCGCTGCCTTTCTCCATCTTCCTTTACAAGCATTGAACTTGCCGCCTTTTTGCTGACAGCAAGGTAAAGGATGAAAGGTTCTCTTTCTTTCGACTGCCGAAGTGTCGGCAGACGAGTTAGGTAGCTCTTGAGATCATCCCAGGCCTTTTGGCAGTCTTCGGTCCAAGGATGTTACTCAGAGCCGAAGGTGCCTTCATTTTTTGCTGCTTTGGTGAGCACTTTGAAGAATGGTCAGCACCGATCCCCATATCTGGAGATGAATCTACTAAGAGAAATGATTCTTCTAGTCAGCCTTTGCACGTCATTGATTTTTGTAGGAGTTCGGAATCCTAGTAGGGCCTTAACTTTTTCTACATTAGTGTCTATACCTCTTTCCGATACCATGAATCCAAGGAACTTGCCCGCATTCACCCTGAACACGCACTTCTCCAGGTTGAGATGGATTCCGAATTTCCGAAGTCGATGGAATGTTTCCTTTAAGTCTAAGATATGACTACTAGGCAATTTGCACTTAACTATCATATCATCGATATATACTTCCATATTCCTCCCGATTTGGGTGTCAAACACGCTGTTCATCAGCCTTTGGTATATGGTCCCTGTATTCTTCAAACCGAAGGGCATTCTAACATAACAATAGGTCCCGACTTCAGTGATGAAGGAGGTTTTCTCCTCGTCTTTGGGATCCATCCGAATTTGGTGGTATCCACTGAAGGCGTTGAGGAAGCTGAGCAGGCCGTATTCGGCGGTAGAGTCCACCAATTGATCTATTGGTGGCAAAGGATAGGAATCCTTAAGGCAAGCATCGTTTATGTTTCGGAAATCGATGCACATTCGGAGCTTATCACTCCCTTCTTTCGTAGCAATGACAACATTGCTAAGCCATTTGGGGTACTTGACCTCTCTTATTACACCTGCTTCCATTAAATGTTGGACTTCGGTTTTGATGAAGTTGTTCTTATGCGCTAAGAGGCTTCGCTTTTTTTGTCGAATAGGCTTCACCTCCAGGCGCACTTTAAGGCTATGTTGGATTAAACGAGGGTCTACCCCAGGTATGTCCTTCGGAGAGTAGGCAAACAGACCTTTGTTCATTAACAGAAAATATACAAGCTTTTCCTTGTCACCTTCGGCCAGTTGTTTCCCCACTCAGATACCTCGGCCAGGGATAAGCTCTACATCTTCTGTTTCTATTTTTTCAAGATCTCCTATTCCTTCCCCTCTTGCCTCTTCTCTGAACATAGTCTTTTCCTCCGAAGTCTGTGCATGGATCTTCGTTGGTCCTTGTCTTGCTTTCACAAAGACCTTCCTTACTTCAGCTTGGTCAATGAATATCTCAGTGTCCCCATCCTTTGTCGTGAAAGTGACAGTTAAGTACTTCACATCTGGACGGATGTGGAGATTCCCCTGCGTCTGCCTCCCGAGGATAGTATTGTATGACGAAGGGGCATCTATGACGATGAACCTTGTCATTGCGGAAGCGAAGAGCTCCTTCTCATTCTGAGCCGAAGTTCCTTTTAACATCAGAGGTAGGTCAATACACCCGAGGGCAGAGAGTTCGGACAGACCTACCCTAAAGGTATGAGAGGTGATAGATTTGAGATTGTCTTTTAAAATACCCAAGTTCGGCAGGAGGTGGGAGAATAACACGTCGGCATTGGAGCCATCGCCGATGATCACTCCTTTGACGTCCCAACTCCCTATCATTGCCATGATTAGGAGGAGATCGTCATGAGGGAATTTCACGGTAGACCCATCTTTCCGAACAAGCTTGTTCAATGGGTTCCCGAACTCCATCATTGAGATTTCTTGAACTTTCCTTTTTCTTTGGCCAAGTGTATCCTAGTGGTGATTGTTTGGATCACTCCAACTGGAGATGGTGGGTGCTTTTTAAGACTTCGATTCCGACGTCGGTCAGAATCATAGTCCTCATCTTCTGCTTTTGTTTCCTCCTCCCTCCTCCCTTTCGGAGAGGGCATCTGCAGGTAACGCCGAAGTTGGCCCAGCTTTATTAAAGACTCGATGTACTTCCTCAGCTGGAAGCAATCTCAGTGTCATGCCCATGGTCCCGATGGAACTGGTAGAACTTCTTCATGTTTTTCTTGTTTTCTGAGGTCATGGCCTTCGGATGCTGAATAGAGTTCCCTTGCCTTTCCATGGCCAGGAGTATGTTTGTTTGTGTGGTGTTCAGGGGGGTGAACGTCGTTGGCTTCTTGCCCCTTTGCTTCCGATGTCTACCTCCAGCCTCGGCTGGATAGCGAGGTTGATGGCTTGGACCCTCGGAATGAATATGGTCGGACTTCAGCTCTCCCATACTTAGTTCTTCAGCTGTCATGTGTTGTTCCGCCCTTTGATAGAATTCTCCGAGGGTCCGGGGGGTCTTTGAAGAACTCGTAGAAAAGCTATGAGTCCTTCTGAAGTCCCCTAATCATTGCGAGGATACGGATTTCGGGGCAGAAGTCTGGAACACTCAAGGCTTCCCGATTGAACCTCTCGATAAAGTCATGAATAGTTTCCCCATTCCTCTACGCTATGTCGAACATTTGGATGGGCATCTTCACTATCGGCCTACTTCCGATGAACTGTTGAGTGAACGTCGTGGACAACTCCTGGAAACCCACTATGGTTCCAGGGGCCAGGGAGTTATACCACGCCGTTGCCTGCTTGAAGAGCGTGACCTCAAAACATTTGCAGAGGGTAGCGTCATAGGCACCATGCAGCACCATGCTGCGCCTGTACTTCGTCATGTGCGCTTGGGGGTCACTTCGTCCGTCGTATGTCTCTAAGCGTGGCACTCGGAAATCACTTGGCATGGGTGCCTCTACTACTGCGCGGATGACGGGTGACTCTTCTTCGGTGACCTTGACCAGACAGGCTTCCAAGAAATCTGCCTCTCTGCTTTTTCCAACCTTTCCAGGATCTTCTCCATGAGGGCGGTAATACTGGTTTCTTCTCGTTGCTTGGTGACCTCCGGTAATAGAGAGCGACGTCTCCTTTTTGGGGCGTAACTTCGTCGGCATGGGGATTGTGGCCTCTCATTTGGTGATGAACTCCGCCAGCGGGAAGTTTTGGGTTCTTTTGACCCTGTTTCTCCAGCACAATGACCTCTGGGGGGTATGTCCTCTTTTGAGGACTTATCGCAGAAGTCCCCACTTCCTGAACTCCGGTGAGTAGATTTTGGACTCCTCTCTCGATGAGCAGCTGGTGAAGAGGCCCTTCGGACCAAATGTGGTTGAGACCATATTTGGTCAAGCTGTTGTGTCATCTCAGCCACAACAAAGCGCTGGAAATTGCGCAAGAAGCTCAACGTGACCGTTAGAGGACGTTTGTCCTCAGGCAAAGAAGTTCCTGCGACAAGCTGCTCAGTTGCCAGTTGAGTTTCTGGCGCGGGTAGGGACCTCGGGAGTCCCTTGTCCTTAGAACGCCGAGTCTCGACAACGGAAACCTGGGAGTGAATCCCCACAGACGGCACCAAATGATACCCACTGGCATCCTCATTGTTTAACATAGTGGCCTGAGGTAGGGACTTCCGGTATGAAGGTGTCTAAATGATAGACCTCCGATGTGAGGATGGCTACAAGACTCAGAAAAACAAGGGTTAGAGACTCCCTGGAATGTGTTTCCGGAGGAAGAGCCTCCGACGCCCAAGTCAGTATTTGGGAAATAAAGAGTAAAATGTGAAAGGCAAAAGGTGGAGAGTTCTCTGTCCTGTTCTTACCAAGGTCTTCCTAAGTATTTATAGGAGGGCATAGGGAGGAGGCCGTTTGACACAGCTTGCTGAGGTTATGACACATGTTCGGCCAGATTCGATCTGTGCCTCTGTAGACAAGTACCTCCAGCTGGCCCTAGGCCGTTCTAGCCAAAGGTCAGGGCCGTGTGGGAGGTCTCCGTGTCAGAGGCGTGTGCGAGGTCCTTGTGTCAAAGGCTCCTTAACTGTTTTTGTCGTATCTTCGTGAGACCCATTCGGGGGACAAGATCCCTTCAGTGAATGAGACCCCTTCGGAATAGGAGGCCCCCTTCAGCTAGATGTTATCACCGAGGGCCGTTAGGATAAGTTCTCTAGCGGAGCGAGGCACCTTCGGGAGACGTTCTCCTTTGCCGAAGATGGGGGATTACGTTTTTCGAGGTCGTTAGGTTTGTAAGATCCGAGGGTGGTGAAAGACACCCTTCCCCAAAGTTAATCATGTCACCTAACCGAAGATGGTGAGGGCCTCACTTTTCCGAGGTCAGTCCCGTTATTCTCCAAGGGTGGTTACTCGGCCTTTCCGAGGGTGGTGCTTTTCAGGTCAATTTGGGAATTCTCCAAGGGTAATAGCCTTTTGGCTATCAGAATGTTTGTGTCATAAAGAATAAAGCCTCGAATAACATCGCACAATTGTGATAATTATAATCGTCACACAACTTTGATATTTTTGTGTTGGCACATATGATTGTCACAGTATGCACCGATTTTGCAACATTTTCTAATGATGGTATATATACGACATAATTCGGATGATCTTATGGATTGATTTTCAATATTGGCACACAGATACACAACTAATACACATTATTTATCAATATTTATTTTTTATTTATAAACATATAGTTCATAGGGAAATTATCAATAATTAACACCGTTTTTTGTAAACATATAATTCATCCAAAATTACCTATGTAAAAAAAAATTATAGCAGTAATTATCAATTATGAATGCTAACATTAATACAAGTACAAAAAATTACTTCGACACATTAAAACCTATTTTTTAAAATTCCCAAAATTTAAAGAAATAAAAAATATAAAAACCAAATTAACCCATAAATACATACATAAATTAACTACCCATGAAATCTACCATCATCACAAAAATTAACAGTATTCTCTAACAGACGATCGCAACACAAGCATAATTTTCTCAAAAATTTACCATGATTTCCGGCATTTTATAGGGGAAATACGAAAAATAAAAAAATTACCTATAAATTGAAGAACAAACCCTAATTGTCACGCTCAAACACTCTGGAGGAAGCCAACAAACAAAAAATCTCAACCTCGAAAAACTCACATTACCCAAAAATATTAAAAATCAAAATATCTCAAAATAATAAAAGAAGAGACACATGAGAATACATTGTTAATTACTAACACAAGAGTGTTAGTAATTAAATAATTCCGTTACTAACAGTCTAATACATTAGTAAGTACCAATAGGTAAGCCATTATTGGTTAGGTTGTTGGGAACATTAGGTTTCTTATAGTATTTTTTATTCCGTTTATTTTTTATATGTAATATTAATACAAAATTTGTTAAAAAATCAAAAATGAATTTAGGATTCCAGAAATTAAAAAAAAAATATAACTATAAATGAGAAATTACCAAAAAAATAAAAAAAAGTTGTTAGAGCAAGTGCTCTAGGACCAAAAATATTAAGGCAAGTTTCAATCAAGGAACTAAATAGTGCTTTTGCCATACAAGAAAGAATTTAGAATGATATAAAAATATATGCACATAAAGTAAAATGATGAATTATTATTTGATAGTACGTCATACATTATTAATAACATGTACATTTAGGTATTTTGTTACATAAGTGAACTTACACAACATGTATAACTGTATATGTAATGCAATGATGATGTCATGGTAAGCTTATGTATTACATATTATTTTCATTAATATAGGATCATTAGTATATGTCCAAAGGTTATATTGAATAAAATTAAATTTAAAATAAAGGTTATCAATAATGATATTAATTTTATTCTCTTATAACCTTAAAGTTTGGTTCACTACTTGGGAGCATAAGATAGACATTATGTTCAAAAAAAAGTTGTCACATTATTATGCAATAGCTTGTTGTTACGAGAGAGTACGAAACACTCCATTCTCTTTTACCAAACAATACTTCGGTTACAAGAAATTTTGTAAATCTTACACAGAATCTAGACACCTTTATTATTAATGGTGCATAGCGTTGTTTTGCTAGGATAGGCGTGGCAACATATATATGGATACAAATTAATGCTCGCCACGTTCATAGAATGTTTCTCAAGATGAAAGGCTGAGCTATTAGCTTTGTAGGGAGCATTTCAAACTACAAATTGACTTAATTTACTAATCGTGACCATTGCATCTGATTGCTCTCAAAATCCTAGATGCTTTACTCAAATCGATGGTTCAAGCCTTGAGCCTGAGGTGTTTAAGCTGGATTAGTTATCAAGTTTATTAAGCTTTTCAATGTTATTACCAACTATAGATATGCTTATCTAAATATCAACTCTAAAGTTATGTCATATTACACTTATGCCTCGTTAAAATTATGGCTACTGCTTACTTATAAGAGCACCATCTTACATGTAGGGCCTAACACATTGATGAGTGCCAGCATTTAGGCCGCTGGTAGTTGGGCACTTGTAAACATTAGGTTTTCTTGTAGTATTTTTTGTTTTGTTTATTTTTTTTATATTTATATTAATACATAATTTGATTAAAAATAAAAAAATGAAATTAGTATTAGAAAAATTAAATAAAATTATAACTATAAATTTTAAATTACCAAAAAAAATCAAAACAAGTTAATAGAGCAAGTTTTTTAGGACCGGAAATATTAAAGCAAGTTTCCGTCAAGGAACTAACCTGTGCTTTTGCCATATAAGAAAGAATTTAGAATGATGTAAAATATATATGCACACAAAGTCAAATGATGATTTATTATTATATAGTAAGTCATATATTAATAACATGCAAACATAGTTATTGTGTTACACATGTGAGTTTACTCTACATGTATGATTGTATATGTAACAAAATGATATAAAAATGTCACAATAAGCTTATGTGTTATATATTTGTATTATTGTCATTGATATAAGATATCATGAGAATTTTTTCAAAGGTTATATTGAATAAAATCAAATTAAAAATAAAGGCTATCAATAATGATACTTGATTTTTTTACCTTATACCTTAAAGTTTGGTTCTCAACCTATGAGTATAAGATGACAATTTTGTTCATAAAATGTTATCACATTATTGTGCAATGACTTGCTAGACATACTAATCACTCTACCCTCTTTCACCCAATCATACTCCAAACCCTCTTTGCCATACTTGGATTGCATTAAAGCTGTTAAAGCTTACACAAAATCTAGATACCTTTATCATTAATGGTGCGCGGTGTCATTATGCTAAGATAAGTGAAGCAACATAGGTATAGATATGAATTAATGTTCCTCATCATTCACAGAATGCTCCTCAGCGTTAGAGGCTAAACTGTCAACTTTGTGGGGAGCTTTCCAAAACTACATTTTGACTCAATTTACACGTTATGACCATTCTATCTGATTGCTTAGGGATGACAAAATCGGACCCAACCTGATGACCTGGACCAACCCACCCGAACCCAAGCCCTACCTGACCCGATTTGACCAAAAAAATCAATGACCTGAACCCGACTGTGCCCAACCGGACCTGGACCTGAACCCGATTAAAGGGAAACCCGAGAAAACTCGAACCCAAATGACCACCCGAGCCTGAATTGACCCGAACCCGAATTGACCCAAACCCGAGACTGACCTGACCTGAACCCGAGATGACCTGATAACTAAACCCAATAATACCCGATTTTAACCCTAATCCTANCCAAATTTGGATTTTTCCAACAGAAGTAATTTTTATATTTAGTAAGTTTAATGATCTTAATAGGCAATTATTAAAATTACAACATTCATTCCTAAACTTTTAAGTATAGTGAAATAAGGTACCTAAATTTTAAAAAATTTTATTTTAGTCACCCATAATAATTACAACATGGATCCTAAAATTTTTTAAATCTTTACACTTTTACCCAAAATTTTTTAAATTTTACAATTTAGTCACTGATAATGAACTTGATTTGCATTTCGTTGTAATTTCAAAGAAAATTCATTGAAACATAAACATAACAAAATTGTCGCTGTATATGTCTGAGTGATAACTGGGTCAAGATCTGAATAATCTGTACAATGATAGTTAAAGGGTATGGGTTTAGAAAAGCAATCATATATTACTATCAATGTTAAATTACTTAAATATGTACTAAACTATAATGAAAAAGATTTTTATGAATATTTTAATTAAATATACTAAAAAATAAAATTTAAATTTAAATTAAATCACACAAAAAATTGAATTATTTGATTTAAATTTAAAAAAAAATGAATAGATTCAATCGTTTTGACTTCACACTAGTAACCTACATGAATACAAAGGTTGGCCCAAATTTGACCCGAAAGCTGACCTGAAGTTACCCGAGACTAAAATTACTCGACCTGAAGTGAACCCGAATCCAAATAAACCCGGCCCAACCCAACCCGAACCCGAAATCAACTCAACCTGAAATCAACCTGAACCCAAATGACCTGACCTGAACCCGGCCTGGACCCGAATTCATGGTAACCCGAGTAGACCCAAACCTGACCTGACCCACCCAATTGCCATCCCTATGATTGCTCTCAAATCCTAAATAATTTACTCAAGTTGATGTTTCTCTAGTCCTCCTATACAGCTCAGTTGATCTAGCTAGTCACTATTACTATGAAGAGTTTAACTTGTTGTGAGTTTAACTAGTTGCCTCTTTTGTGCCTTAATCTTTTTCTTCCTATTTCTAATTACAAAAAAAAAAAAAAAGAACTTGAGTAAGTAGGATGGAAATGCAACTTATTAAGTGTAGTGTTTCTTTAACTCAAGCTTAAACTTAAACCTAAACATCGGCTTGAAACCTTATTGGGTCAAGCCTTGAGGTTGAAGTGTTTAAGCTTAATCAGTTATCAAGTTTATTAAACTTTAAAGTGTTATTAATAACTATAAATATGCTTATCTAAAAGTTAGCCCCTGAAGTTATGTCATATTACACTTATGCCTAGTTAAAATTATGGCTACTACTTAATTAAAAGTGCACCATCTTATATACAGGTATTTAGTCCTAATTAAAAGACCTTTCTTGAACAATTTGAGATCAAGCTTGAAGTTCTGGTTATTGAATAGATCCTAATGAGCATCGAGTCTAAACTCAAACTGAATCTAAAATTCAAATGTTTAACAAACCAATCATCAAGCACAATAATGTTTGACGTAATCCTTATTGAACCTAACAAGCCTATTATAAAAAAAAAATAATCTTATCCAAAAAAACCTAATACATTTATTAAACTAAGCTTGGGTCATACTTGTAACTTGTATAGGCCATAGGGTGCAATGAAATGTACACATAAAGTACATTATGTGAATATATGACTAATTCAAGTTATAAGTATGAAAATAGATGCTATGCAGCATAAGTACTCCATGATAGTGCCCTAGGGGTACTATGTCTGAACTTCAGGGTGGAATTTGATGAAAAGTGGCATAATGATGAGCCAAACAAGGCTAAGTTTAAATGCTTAGTGCATTGTGAGGATGGGACTCAAAATTGAGAATAAACTTAGCTAAGACACCAAGTAACCAAAGTGCTTCATGTTAATGCACAAAAGGGAAACCCTTAAGCATACTCTAGTGCACATTCAGGAAAAACTAAGGGCTTCAAAGCCTGAATCACTAAGGAACATTGTATGAGTACAATGCCTAAGATTGTGATACCAATGAGAGAAGCTACATAAACATAAAAATGTGATAGATTCATGAAAGATGACAAAGGAACACTAGAGTTAGAACACTCTTAAGTGCACCATTGTGTGCAACTATGTGCTTATGGTGACTCTAAGGCCTAATGCCTTGAAAGGCATTATATGAGATTGATACCTAATATTTAAATGATAATGGGAGCTACAATGTGGACCAAGAAAATGTGGAGAACACAAAGAAACCATGAAGACACCTCAAGAAACTCTAAAGTGCTCTTAGGTGCACTCTAAAGTGCACTTGTGTACAATGCAAAGTTTGAGGGCTTAATTGGCCGAATAAATGGGAAAAGTAGCAGCTTAATATGTGCCACTTAAGAAGCTAAGTAGGACAAAACAAATTCCAAAAATGTTTGAGCTACTTGGAGAAAGATTTGACCAAAAGTAGTCAAAATTTCCTTGGTGGCTACACTATTCGGCCAACTTTATACTTATAGTCTTCAAAGGTTGTTTAATGCAGCTTCTTAGCTATTTCTTGTCAGCTTCATGGGATAGTTAAGTTAAGCTAAGAACCTTAAAAGAACCAAGATAAAAGTAAAGCAAAAAGACTAAATTAGTCAAGGAAAATCTTGGTGGCTTTATTTTGGTCATTCAGCCACCACCTACTTCTAAGTCTCCAAAAGGAAGCTTCCTTGCAACTACCTAGCTATTTCTTGGCTAATTCCTACTCATTTACATCTTGTAAATATAGTAAACATAGGCCAAAAAATAATTAGACACCGAAACACGAGCAAAAAACCAAAGATGAGACAAGTTAGCCAAAACCAAAGCTAAGTTAGCATACCAACTTTGGTGCTCTTCATGAACTACTTTTTTCTTATTTTCTTCCTAATTTCNGTACATATTTGTATATATTGAGGGCAAGGGGACTAGGCTTAAAGTAAAACACAACCTGTGCCTGTATGTATTTTTGGGCTTGAGTAGGCCATAAGTCACTAAGCATGGTATATGGAAAATAGGCATGCATGGTTTGTAACCTATTATGTATGCATGTATGTACACTTGAGTGTTTGTATGTTAGCTTTAGGCAGGCCTTAATGAACCCTTAAAAACACTAAAACACTAAGACACACTTTCATATGCATGCATAAACCTCTAAGTAAACTCAACTGATTGAAATCCCATCAATTGGGTAAAACCAAGTAAAACCTACTAAGGTTTCAAAAGCTTGAGATTCCCACCTAGGTAATTAACAAACTGGGGTTAAGAATCCTGGGAGTTAGAGTCCAATTTACCATATAAAATGAACTAAGTAACTAATAACAATCAGTTGGCATGAATATCTTAAAAAGGTTTAGGGTAGAGGTAAGTTGGGCCCTGATAGCTTGAACTTCAAATCAACTTGAACCATCAAGCTAAGCCCAAGCTCTCTAGAGCCATGCTTTGAGCCCCATTTACTAAGCTCATCAAACTCGAGCTCAAGTTCGAGCTAAGCTGATCCGTAATGAATTAAGCTTCAAACTAGGTGTTTAGGCTCTGCTCAACTTATTTCCACAATTATTTTGCCCCTTAAAATTCATTTGTAATTGCAATAATTCACTCAGATTTCAAAACTTATAATTACCTTGTTATTGGAAAGATATCATTATCTATAGATTAATTACACAACCAAAACTCAAGCTATAATCATAGTTATCATTGATGGTCTTTATAAAGATATGCCATGCCATGTTGACCTTAGGCTATGAGGGTCGGTCAATTAGGACAGACTTGTGAAGGATAACTAGCCCAATAAGACTTTTATGAAAGAAAATAATCCTATAAGAGAATATTAATCAGGTAAAGTGGGACTACAAGAATTAAGGAGAATTCTTGCATTGGTGACATACCAAAGGGTCCACGATAAAGGCACCTAACATGTATAGATAAAAAACCTTCATGGCTTATTAAGGCATGCTCTTCTTTCTGAAAAAACCTTAAGTACATATCCTCTCACGAAAGTACTAATTTAATCATTAGTAGGGTTCCCCTCAGAGACACTCTCCGAGGCCCTAACAGTTGTATCTGTTCATAAGTTTATGTCTTAGCTCATCCTCATATGCTTATTACATTAGGCTCAGCTTATTACATTAGGCTCAACTATCCCTATTGATAGTTTGACTATCAAATTGGCACTATTTATGGGAATGATGGTTAATACAAGGTTATCAAAACTAGTCTAGGAGCATTCCCCTAGTAAAGATCCCATTGATGTGGGTTGAAACCTCTAGAGCTGGTTGGAGGTGCTGGTAATCTGAGTGTTAAACAAAGGGCCGTAGGAAGCAAATCAAACAAAGGGCCGTAGGAAGCAAATCTCAATTACCTTATCAGGATCCAGCTAGGGGAAAGGCACCCATTGTGTTTACTGATGAAAAATTCTTGGCTCTACAACATGATTTGTTCAAGAAGCTTTGGGCCATTATCCAATAGTAGGTGGGATGTGCAATTCCCCATGATCAAAAGAATGCATTCGAGAGTCGTCTAACACTAGAAGGGGATAAGATCTCACCTCAAGAGCCATCTTAAAGTTTTCATGTGTGATCTGCTACCCTAAAAGCTAGCAATGTTGCCACAATCTTTCAAAGATAAAAAAAAAATAGAGGACCAACTTAAAAATATATTCTCCACTTCGGAGTGACCATCTCCTATTGGTTTGGATGGCAGTTATATGTGGGTCTAACCGTTCATGGAGGAGATCATTAATGCCCTTAACTTCTGAAATATTTAGATGCCAAAGATAGACCTTTATGATGCTCTCATAGACCCTATGAAAATCTCAAAGGGTATGTAACCGCCATGTAATTAGATATGAAGATTTAATATGAGGGCAAGTCTAGTTCGAGACCTTTTCCCGAAGGTGCAACTATTGGCCATTATGTAAGGGCTACAATAAGATTTAAGACTAACTGGGACCTACACCCTATTTATAGTATTAAGGAGTTTTTAGATGGGGCCACCTAATACATGCACGTGGAGAAGCTCAATGGGCTGGATTCCCAAAATGGCAGTCAGCTTAAGGATTAATAGAAATCCAAGGATGGCAGATCATCATTAAAGAAGAGGCTTCGTTGGTAGGACACCTGGTGCATTCTTCTGTGAGAGTATAGGCAAAGATCTTGTTTGCTTTAGAGAGAAAGTGAAGGTTCACCAAGTGGCCACCATCACTATCTCTAAAGGCGACATGTAATAAGAAAAAAAAAACTTTCATTATCATTGTGATAAGGGGCACGATACTGAGGAATGCCAAAAGCTGTATGAATTTATCAAAGAACTCATCAAGGAATGAAATTTGAATGATTAAATCACCTATCGTCCCTCTCCGTGCAAAGATAATAAGCCTATTAAAAGGGACAATAATGAACAGGACCCTGAATAGGGATTGGGGCATAGGAGGTGCTGTTCCTCTAATAAAAGGAATGATTACCATAATCAAAGTCCACTAGTAGAGATCATTCACATGCTTACTAAAAATGGCTCCTCCTCAGTAAGAGGTAGGTGTACAAGATAGCTTAGGTGGAGGCAGCGAATCCCAAGAATGTCTTCATATACCAGGATGGTTCGTGGATCATTTGTCCTTGTATGGATTTGATTTTGATCACCGATAGAATAAATAACTTTAACGTGGGAGTGGTGTAGCTGGATATGTTGGTTGATTTGAATGTCATCTTCTTATTCCATTTAGAAAAAAATTAAGGGCAGAAGGGCTTCATTAGCTCCATCTCAGGGCCTACTTTTAGGATTAAGAAGGATGATGTCCCAACCTTAGGAATCATAAAGCTGCCTTTTACTACTAATGGGAAAATCTCACAATGGCACCATAACATGTGGCTCACAGGAAGTATAGTTTTAGGTTATTGATATTCCTTCCTCCTATGATGCCTTGCTCAGAAGGCCCACATAGGTACAATTTCATATATGTCTAGTTATTAAGTAGTTAACTATAGTTTTTGCAACACCCGTTGGGGATGCCATTATCTATATTAATGAAGCAACAGTTAGACGAAGCTACCTGTCTCAAGGGGCCTTTACCTAATAGAGACCAAATCGGTTCAAATGACCCCCAAGAAGAAGAAGGCGGAGGCCTTGGGGCACAAGGGGGTTAGCCAACCCATCAAAAAAGAATTTGAGGACGTGGAGGTAGCACCTAAACGGATAGTGAAGATTGGAAAGAATGTACCATCTAAGGTAAAACATTCATTGTTGAATTTCTATGCATTAATTTTGATATTTTTGCATGATCTCCAAGTAATATGTCGAGTATTTACCCAATAATCATCACTTATAAGCTACAAGTTGACCCCTCGACTTGGCCGGTCAAGTAAAAGAAAAGAACTATACCATCGAAAAGAAGGGAATTCATTAGAGGATAGGTCAAAAAGCTCCTAGAGGCAGGAATAATCCAAGAAGTGTGATACCCTAAATCACTCTTTAATGTGGTACTCACCAAGAAAGAAAATGGAGATTAGAAAATGTATATGAACTATGCAAACTTAAATGACGCCTACCAAAAGAACCCTTACCATTTGCCACCGGTTGACCAGCTTGTTGTTGTAATAGCAAAATTTAATGTCTTCTCCTTCATGGATACCTTTAGTGGATACCACAAAATCTAAATGAATCTAAAGGATAAGGATAAGAAAATTTTCAACATAGGAGAAGTGGTGTATTCTTATCAATGAATGCCCCTTAGGCTAAAGAACACTAGCACAACTTATCAGAGGTTGATGAACAAAGTCTTTGAAGAACAGTTAAGTAGCAGCATGGAGATGTATGCAGATGACACGATTACGAAAGAGTAGGGCTCTCGACCACTACATTAATGACCTCAAGCAAAGCTTTTAGTGGATGCATTTGTACAATATGAGCCTTAATCCAAAAAAAGGCTTCTTTAGGGCCTGGGTAGAGAAATTTATGTTATTTATGGTCTCTAAAAGAGGGATCAATGTTAATCCTAGCAAGATAGACCCCATCCTGTACATACTGAAGCCCAAAGATAAGAAGGACATCTAGAGGCTAACAGGGAGGCTAACAGCACTAGGTTGTTTTGTGTCGCAATTTAGTGATAGATGCAAACCTATCTTCAAAATCTTGCGAAATGGTGACAGTTCGAATGGACAAACGAGTGCAAAGAAACCCTTCATCAAATCAAGGATTATTTGAGGCACCAGACCTCACTCAAGCAACCAAAGCCTGGACACCTTTTGGTTCTATACCTTATCGTAATCGAGGGGTCAATCAACACAATCTTGGTCAGGGAAGAAGAAAATGAACAATGCCTGTTTATTATGTTATGAAGACTTTACAGGAGGTAGAGTCTTGATGCCCCCTACTCCTAAAAGTTGTGTTAGTACTGATCATGACTCCGAGGAAGCTATGACCCTATTTCCAAACATATTCGACCGTTGTGCAAATAGGACCGCAAACTAGAAAGATTCTACAAAAACTTGTCCATTTAAGTGGATTGGCTAAGTGGTGTATTAAACTGGAGGAATTTGATATTCATTACAAACCATAAAAATCTATCAAAGCCCAAGTATTGTCAGAATTTATGGTGAAATTGTCTACAGTCAAGGAAGACCCAGACAATGGAAGATGGGAAAATGACCCTTCCTGGGAACTTTATGTTGATGGTGCCTCTCAAAAGGGCCACCATGGGACATGTGATGGATGCCTCACTAGCACATGTCGATGCTCCTTGAAGATCACAATAGGCCTCATCACAAGGAAATATCTAGATGTAGTTCCACTATAGAACATCCTAAATGGATAAGACATTGAAATAAAAGAAAAAACGAGTCAAAATAAGAAGAATTATATTTTTACATGCATACAATGATAAAGTGAGTTCCAATGGCATATTTTCATGCGTATTAAATAAGAAGTATTCAGAAGTA
>KK901293.1:8582-65899 GCA_000696445.1 Aquilaria agallochum
TCGTGTGGATACCATAGAGAGCCTGAACACGTCAACTGTTCAGGTTTTGTGATTCGACTCTACAGTTGAGTAAGAGATCTCAACCAAAAATTAGGTATGAAATTTTTGAACACCCGGTTTACCCCGTTTCACTTGGATCCTGGAGGGTTTCGGTTAAATTTCGCTGCGTTGTTTGGCTCCCGAAATCCAACGAACTCACACTTAGGCAATTTTGCATAATACCGACTATCCTTCAACACTTGCAAAACTATTCCACGGTGCTCCTCATGTTCCTGGGCAGATTGCAAGTATATCAAGATATCATTGATGAAGACTTCAACAAACCAATCTAGGAATGGTTAGAAGATCCTATTCATGGCTTTCATGAATACTGACATGGCCATCCTTGGCCCCTGCCTAGGAGACTTGTGAGAGTTGGTCTTATAGTGGATTGTAATTGGCTAGTTGTATATGTGCACAAATTAAAACTCCATGATGCTAGTTGATTAACCTAGAATATGTAGAATGCAAGCTCTTCATGCTTTGACTTGGATTAACAAAAACCATAAAACATTGACTTGGCCAAGAGATTTCCATAGAAAATAAGTTCAAATAGCCATAACATAGAAAATCAACATCTATGTGAGTTTACTACACATAACAACTGTGTGGGACCATTCATACATAAAGTAGACTAATGCCCTCACCCAAGAGCAACCCTAGAGTCTAGGACTCCTAAAAACAGAGACAATGAAGGCAACTAAGAGTACTATATATACAAGCCTCAACTGAGATCTTCTTGAACTAACTCCCACCTTGGATGCAAGTCCCATTAGCTATTCACAAAAATCCTTGTCCAAGTGCTACTACTAGGCTCTGCAGCCAAAGGAAGACTCTAGTTAGTACTGTTACTTGACCAACAAGTTACCTAAGTGGACTAGAATCATAAAGATTCTCAAATGAAATACGTGCAACAAAAGCTAACTACCGCAATAATCTTCAACGGTTACCTGGCCCAACAACTTCAGAATCTACACAACATAACTAGGGAGTGAGAAGTTAAACATTCTCAATAAGGGTCTTCACGGTAGCTGCAAGAAAATTACTAGGAACTCCACATATAAGAACATATGTAACTTGCTGTGAGCTCATATAGCCTAAGGGTCTAATCTATGCATATACCTTGGTCCCTTGGAACCACTCCTCATCCTAGTCCTTGAACCACAAGGCATAGCCTTGTCATCTGGCAAGCTTAGCTTGCAAGCCTAACTAGTGATAAATCACCAGTTGAACCTCTCCCGTTTATGTTGTATAGGGGAACTATGGTGGCACTATTGTAACTAGGCCATAAAGACCTTGTAAACTAAGTGCACTAAGGCTTCACCTTGCAACCTCGTGGCTAACGACACGGCTAGGTCGCCAAGGGTTCTAAACCTTTCACCCTAGCTAATGGTACTTAGTTGTGGTCCTTAGTAAACTAGTTTTCTTGCTTATGGTAGAAGTAACCATAAAACTTTACAAAATGCAAGAAAACTCCTAGGTCTTGAAGGACTTTTGAAAGTCTCAAAGTACCCTCAGAATACTTAGACCCCAAGGTACCCTAAGAACCCCCTTAAGTCTCCCCTTAACCTTCCTAGCAAAACTTGGAAAATTCAGCCAACATGTTCGTGGCGACGTGTCGCCATAGTTGGTAACATTATGCCAAGTTTCTAGTATTGGTGACGCGTTGTGGGAAATGGTGCAAAATTGGCAACGCGTCAACAATCTGCGAATCTGTAGAATTTTCACAGATTTTGCTGCTATGAACTTTGGACACTTACCAAACATATCAAACATGCTTGGTTAGCCTCCATACTTCACATACATGTAAAACATGTTGAATAGATCACAACCAACTATCACAAACCAATCTATGATGCATTATAACATCATTCCAATCATCACAAACCTCATAGTCCACCACGATTCAACTTTGTCCACTAATTAATGCTATTGCTAGAATTACTCAAATTCATCAAGCAAACTCATCCCAATAGCATTAATTGAACCAAAAAAATACAACTCCCTTACCTTAACTCCAAGTAACAAGCAAAAATCAAGCACTCTTCCAATCCATGAAGCTCACCAAAGTACCACCTAAGTTCGAAGCAAAACATAGGCACCAAACATCAAATGCTTACTTTCTAACCAAAACCCAAGCTCCTAATCAACTAATAAATATGAATTCAATCAAGAACACATTGATTACCTCGTACTAAAAGAGGGGATGGGACCAAACATGCTTCCAAGCTCCAAAACCATGGTTTTATGCTTGAAATGAGCTCGCAATAGCCTATATTCTTATGATCGCTTCTCTTTTCACCAAGAAACTTTGATTTTGAGCTTAATTGGATGGAAAAATAAGGGTGGAAAGGATGAACTTGGGTTTATGGCAGCCACCCTTCCACTTTACCTTCTTATAAACCATCTTTAACACTTAAGCCACCAAAGTATTAGACATGATACCCTTAAGTCCCCATCTTTTGGTTACCTTAGCTGTTCTTGATTAATCCTTGATTATTTCATCAAGTTTGGGTTAAAGTTGAAAGTTAGGTTATAAAAACTCATTTTAACCACTCGGGATCCAGCCTAACTATTCATGATGCAAAAATTACCTTTTTGCCCCTGAATCTTATTTAGTGCCATAACTTCCTTGGAACTTAGTGAACTTTGATAAACTTTCCTATTCTTGCTATGTAAACTTGAATTAAGGTTTCAAGCTTGATTTAGAGCAATTTACCTTCTTCAGGCATGCTTTCCACTAAAAGAGCCATAATATTCTCCCATCCGTTTGGAATTTAGTCCCCCAAATTCTGCTGCAACTCTGGAAAAATACTAGGATATCTTTTTAGCATATCCTGCTCCATTTCCCAAGTAGTTTCCTCATTACTATGGTTAGACCAAAGGATCTTAACCATAGGAATCCATTTAGTTCGAAGTTTCCAGACTTGCTTATCAAGGATTTGAACGGGTTTTTTTTCATAGGTCAAGTCTTCCTGAATAAGTACCACTGAAGGATTAACTACCTACCCTGGATTCACTGTGCATTTTCTAAGTAGACTAACATGGAACACATTATGCACTTAGGATAGGTTAGGTGGTAACTCCAACTGATAAGCAACTCTCCCAATTTGCTCCAAAACTTCATAGGGTCCAATGTACCTAGGGGCTAACTTACCCCTCTGCCCAAAACGGGAAACTCCTTTCATTGGAGACACTTTGCCACATGTCCTCCTACATCATTTTTAAGTCCTGGCCACTAAAAAGACTTCTTCAAATCATGATACATCTTACTAACACCAGGGTGAACATTCAAAGTACTACTATGTGCCTCCTGAAGGACTTGCTGCCTAAGTCCTTCCACATTCAG
The DNA here is from genome assembly GCA_000696445.1 of Aquilaria agallochum. Classification (NCBI taxonomy): domain Eukaryota; kingdom Viridiplantae; phylum Streptophyta; class Magnoliopsida; order Malvales; family Thymelaeaceae; genus Aquilaria; species Aquilaria agallochum. Next base: position 11,971 of record KK901293.1, read on the forward strand.
TACATATAGATGATCTCCATAGTGTAGTATTCCATCCTTGGATTGGAATTCCTTTTTTACAGTACCAAGCTTCACTTCTCCTAAAATTTTCTTCAACAATGGATCTTCCATTTGTGCGTCCTTAACTCTGACTAACTAAGCCGATTGTATTTCCAAAACATAGACTAGGGATTTCTCTTGGTTTTGCCAAAACTCATGCAAAGCTAAGAAACAATCCCCCAATGCTCATTTGAAGGAATTCGTAGCCTGATCCTTAGATAGGATCACTCCTGTATACTTCCGGCTCAATGCACCTGCTACCACATTTCCTTTGCCAACACAGTACTCAATTGAACAATCATAATCTTTTATGTATTCAATCCATCGACGTTGCCTCATGTTCAGATCTTTTTGTGTAAATAGATACTTCAAACTCTTATGATCGGTGAAGATCCTGAATGACCTCCCCATCAAGTAATGCCTCCACAGCTTAAGTGCAAAAATTACTGCCACTAGCTCAAGATCGTGAACAGGATAGTTTAATTCATTAGCTCTCAACAGTTTTGACCCATAGGCTATTACCTGACTATCCTACATCAACACACACCCTAGACCAGAACCCGATGCATCAGTGTATACTGTAAAAGCTTTGTTCAGATCAGGTAGAATGAGTATAGGTGCACTAGTCAATCTTTTCTTCAACTCCATATAAGCTTCTTTACACTTCAGTGTCCATTCAAACTTTTGAGTTTTCTTGGTTAGGGCCATTAACGGTATAGCTATCATAGAGAATATTTCTATGAATTACCTATAGTAGCCTGCCAAGCCCAAGAAACTCCTCACTTCTGTAACTGTAGTTGGTCTCTTCCACTCAACTACTGCCTGAACTTTTTTAGGATCAACTGACAGACCCTGAGCACTGATGATGTGCCCCAAAAATTGAATCCTTTCGTACCAAAACTCACACTTAGACAACTTTGCATAGTATTGATTATCCTTCAGCACTTGCAAAACTGACTTAAGGTGCTTTTTATGTTCTGAGGTAGTCTGTGAGTACACCAAAATGTCATCGATGAAAACTTCAACAAACTGATCCAGAAATGGTTTAAAGATTCAATTCATAGCTTCCATGAATACTGTAGGAGCATTAGTCACACCGAATGGCATAACTGTATACTCATATTGTCCATACCTTGTCCTAAAGGCAGTTCTCGGGATATCTTCCTCCTTAACTCTAATATGAAAGTATCCAGACCAGAGGTTAATCCTAGAAAATACCTTTGCTCCTTTGAGTCTATCGAATAAATCATCAATTCTAGGCAGCGGATACTTATTCTTGACTGTTACTACATTTAACTTCCTATAGTTGATGCACAGCCTTAAAGTTCCATCCTTCTTCTTCACAAATAACACTAGGGCTCCCTACGGTGATACACTAGGCCTTATAAAGCCTTTCTTTAGCAGTTCCTCCAACTGCTTCTTTAACTCATCCATCTCAGGAGCTAACATTCTGTACGGTGGTATTAAAATAAGTTCAACCCTAGTCTGAAGATGGATTACAAACTCAGTATGCCTCTTGGGTGGTAGCCCAGACAATTCTGCTGGAAACACTTCGAGAAACTGATTGGCTACATGAATCTTTTCAAGTTCCTCCTCTGTGGCCACCCTATTCAATGAATAATACTCTTCTTCGCTGACTATGGGGATGGTATCCATAAGTCTAAGATGTAAACTTTTAGGACTAGATGCTAACCCTCTTGTGCAAGTCACTCTGGCTCCTTGAGCACCAGTAATGTCGACTGAGTGATTCACACAGTCAATTTTGTGCCTTATGCTTACTTAGAAAATCCATTCCCAACACTAGGTCATAAGACTTCAATTCTATCACCCATAATTGACAACAAAAATCATGGTCGCCTAACTATAAGGGATACCTAGTAACCACTTCATTGGTCACAATAAAACTCCTCCCTACAGTCCTAATGAGTCTTAGCTCACTAGAGATTTCTCGTTGCAATTTAAACTTATCTACCAACCCAGATGATATCACTGAAAGAGTAGCTCATGTATCAAAAAACACTCTAACACTACTATTCTGAAAAGTAAATTACCTCGAATGGTGGCTGGCTCATTGGTCACTTGACTCGCCAGGGTGAAAACCCTCGGGTCAACTGATACTACGGCTACACCAGGTCAATTTCCTATGGCAAGAGGTGCATGGGGTAGGTTCCTGGGAGGACCTGGCAAAGGTCAAGCGCGTGGGCATTCCCTCGCCGAATGTCCTTTCTGACTACAGATATTACAATTATCAGTCCCCATGATACATAGCCTCATGCCATGGAATCATCTACACTTAGGGTAGAAACCTATTTTCTTTCACTTGAAAGGACCTTGGCTTTCAACCATCGGTCACTTTTCGGTACTCTTTCCTAGGTTGGCTAGTCTAACCTCCACCTGTTTGCTAGATGTCCTCATATCCTCAAATTCTCTTTCTAAGGCTAATGCCTTCTGAACCACTTGGCGATAACTCTTGATGTTAACTATCACCATATATCTCCAAAGCACAAGTTTCAGACCTTGAAAGAGTGAATTATAACACTGCTCATACTCTCGCACAGACATCTCTCCTTGCACTAGATTTTCAAACTAGATCCTCCTTTGATCTTGTGTAACTTCACTAATATATTTGTGTCGAAACTTCTTCTCGAAGTCTGACCACTTGAGCATCTTTTTCTTGTGCTCCGGTCGAGTACTATTGTTTTCTCTGAGCATCTTCATTACATCATCCCACCATAAACTAGCCCTCCCTCTCAAAAAGAAAGGTATTAAGGCCATCATTTGCTTAGACTCATAACCTCCACAGGTGAAAAGTCGACTGATCCTGGATAACCAATGTTCTACTCAATCGGGATCACCTATCCCATCAAAACTCGATGGATCCACAGTATTAAACTTTTCCAACAACCCCATCTGATGTGGGGTATCTCCCCTCCTTGGAGCCTCCATAACCTCTGGCTCCTCCTCTTCTTCATGGACATGATTTCTCCATTCATAAGCCCTAGGCACTTGCTGCTGCTCAGCATGCCTCTCTTGATCCTGACATGGATCATTCTTCTCTTGGACAACTCAGTCATGATGGTAGTCATACCTTGTGCCACTTGGGCCATAGTCTGAGTTAACCCCTCAAGCACCCAAGATATTTCATCTAGCCTTGCCATAATTGGGTCACTAGAACCCTCATCAAGTTCTCTAGCCCCTCTTGAAGCTCCTGACCTAGTGTTAACCATAGCAACCTACAACCAAAGCCAGACAACATTCCCCAGATGTTGGTTAGCACTAACTTTCCTAGCACATGAACTTTCCAAAACTAGATCTCAGCCTTAGCCTCCAATATCTATGAAATGAGCTCTAAGCTCTGATACCAAAAATTGACACGGGCATCCTTGGCCCTCGCCCAAGAGACCTGTGAGAGCTGGTCTCACGATGGATTGCAATTGGCTAGATGTATATATGTGCGAATTAAAACTCCATGATGCTAGTTGATTAACCTAGAATATGCAGAACGCATGCTCTTCATGCTTCGACTTGGATTAACAAAAACCATAAAACATTGACTTGGCCAAAAGATTTCCATAGAAAATAAGTTCAAATAGCCAAAGCATACAAAATCAACATTTATGTGAGTCTACTATACATAACAACTGTGTGGGAGCATCATACATAAAGTAGACTAATGCCCTCACCCAAGAGCAACCCTAGAGTCTAGGACTCCTCAAAACATAGACAATGGAGGCAACTAAGAGTACTATATATACAAGCCTCAATTGAGATCTTCTTGAACTAGCTCCTACCTTGGATGTAAGTCCCAGTGGCGAGTCACAAAAATCCTTGTCCAAGTGCTACTAGGCTTTGCAGCCAAAAGATGACTATAGTTAACATAGTTACTTGACCAACAAGTTACCCAAGTCGACTAGAATCATAAAGATTCGCAAGTGAAATACTTGCAATAAAAGCTAACTACCGCGATAACCTTCAATGGTTACGTGGCCCAACAACTTCAGAATCTACACAACATAACTAGGGAGTGAGAACTTAAACATTCTCAGTAAGGGTCTTCACGGTACCTACAAGAAAATTACTAGGAACTCCACATATAAGTGTTGGGTTTCGGGAGCCAAACAGCGCAGCGGAATTTAACCGAAACCCTCCAGGATCCAAGTGAAACTGGGTAAACCGGGTGTTCAAAAATTTTCATACCTAATTTTCGGTTGAGATCTCTCACTCNTGTCACTCTCGTATAGCCCAATCTTTGGTTTCTTGATTACCGAGTAGACTAACTTAAACTGATGACATTGATATCGCATATCAACTCATCCGAGCATGGCCATGCATTTTCTAAGTCTCACTCTATCAAGGGGCCCGAAGATATCGCTCCCGTTACATAGGAGGGACAAATCCCATCTTGATCATACAAATCCCTCCGCATGATATGTGACATACCCAATGACCTCCTTCAAGTTCACTCAGTTACGAGCAACAAAGGAAAGTATCAAAGTATGTGACTCACATGTAGGGAACCTTGATGATCTTAGGTCGAAGGACTACATATACCCTGATCACTATGGGAATCACTTATGACACTCATATAACGATCCATGTAGTGTTCTCATGGTGGGTCGGTCCAGTACACAAGTTCTCCAACTTGTACCCATATGTAGACTACATATCTCATATTAGTCTCCACATATGCTAGTTGTTATGTATTATTGCAACCCGCTCCACAATCATACTAGACCAGGGACTTTTAAGAATATCATTATTCTAGGGTTACAATTATGTTTGTTAAGTTACGTAGGAACAAAACAACAAACATAATTGCTGGATTAATGCCTTAATAAAATATCATGACTCAATGTGCAAAAATACAATCATCTCATGATTGGCTTTTGGGCACAACACTAACAATAAGAACATATGTAACTTGCTGTGAGCTCATATAGCCTAAGGGTCTAATATATGAACATACCTTGGTCCCTTGGAACCACTCTTCATCCTAGTCCTTGAACCACAAGGCATAGCCTTGTCTTCTAGCAAGCTTAGCTTGCCAGATTAACTAGTGATAAATCACCAATTGAACCTCTCTTGTTTATGTTGTATAGGGAAACTATGGTGGCATTATTGTAACTAGGACATAAAGACCTTGTAAACTAGGTCACTAAGGTTTCACCTTGCAACCTCATGGCTAACGGCATGGCTAGGTCACCAAGGGTTCTAAACCTTTAACCCTAGCTAGTGGTACTTAGTTGTGATCCTTAGTAAACTAGTTTTCTTGCTTATGGTAGAAGTAACCATAAAACTTTACAAAACTCAAGAAAACTCCTAGGTCTCGAAGGACTTTTGAAAGTCTTAGAGTACCCCTGGAATACTTAGTCCCTAAGGTACCCTAAGATCCCCCTTAGGTTTCCCATTGACTTCTTAGCAAAACTTGGAAAATTCAGCCAACATACCTGTGGTGACTAGTTGGTAACATTCTGCCAACTTTCTAGTATTAGTGACACATCGTGGGAAATGGTACAAAACTGGCAATCCATCGCCAATCTGCGAATTTGCAGAATTTTCACAAATTTTTCTACTATGAACTTTGGACACTTACCAAACATATCAAACATGCTTGGTTAGCCTCCAAACTTCACATACATGTAAAACATGTTGCATAGATCACAACCAACTATCACAAGCCAATCTGTGATGCATTATAACATCATTCTAATCATCACAAATCTTATAGTCCACCATGATTCAACCTTGTCCACTAATTAATGCTATTGCTAGAATTACTCAAATTCATCTAGCAAACTCATCCCAATAGCATTAATTGAACTAAAAAATACAACTCCCTTACCTCAACTACAAGTAACAAGCAAGAATAAGCAATCTAATCCACGAAGCTTATCGAAGCACCACCTAAGTTCCAAGCAAAACATAGGCACCAAACATCAAATTCTTACTTTCTAACCAAAACCCAAGCTCCTAATCAACTAATAAACATGAATTCAATCAAGAACACATTGGTTACCTGGTACTAAAAATAGGGGATGGGAGAAAACGTGCTTCCAAGCTTCAAAACCATGGTTTTATGCTTGAAATGAGCTCGCAATGGCCTATATACTCATGATGGCTTCTCTTTTCACCAAGAAACTTTGATTTCAAGCTTAATTGGATGGAAAAATAAGCGTGGAGAGGATGAACTCGGTTTTATGGCAGCCACCCCTCCACTTTTCCCTCTTATAAACCATGTTTAACACTTAAGCCACCAAACTACTAGATATGATACACTTAAGTTCCCATTTTTTGGTAACCTTAGCTATTCTTGATTAATCCTTGTTTATTTCATCAAGTTTGGGTTAAAGTTGAAAGTTAGGTCATAAAAACTCATCTTAACCACTCAAGATCTGGCCTGACTATTTAGGATGCAAAAATTACCATTTTCCCCTAATTCTAATTTAGTGCCTTAACTTCCTTGGAACTTATTGAACTTTGATAAACTTTCCTATTGTTGCTACGTAAACTTGAATTAAGGTTTCAAACTTGATTTAGAGCAATTTACCTTCTTCAGGCATGCTTCCCACTTAGAGAGCCATAACAAATACTGTCGGGGCATTGGTAACACCAAATGTAATAAATGTATACTCGTAGTGCCCATACCTATCCTGAGACCTATCTTTGGGATATCTTCCTTCTTAACTCTGATCTGGAAGTATCAGGACCGGACATCAATCCTAGAAAACACTTTTGCTCCCCTCAACCTGCCAAACAAATCATTGATCCTAGGAAGTGGATCCTTGTTCTTAACTGTTACTGCATTCATCTTTCTATAGTTAATGCACAGTCTCAAAGTTCCATGATTCTTTTTCACAAACAACATCAGGGCACCCCACGGTGATACACTAGGCCTGATAAAGACTTTATCTAGCAGCTACTCTAGTTGCTTCTTTAAGTCATCCATTTCAGGAGCTGACATTTGATAGAGAGGTATTGAAATTGATTCTACGCCAGGCTGAAGGTGAATCAAAAACTTGGTGTTCTGCTTGGGTGGTACCCTAGGCAAATCCACTAGGAACACCTTGGGAAATTGATTGGCTATGGAAATTTCCTGAAGTTCATCCTCTAGGGCCACCCTATTCAAGGTATAATACACTTCCTTGTTGATTATGGTGATGAAGTCCATAAGTTTAAGGTGCAAACATCTAGCATTAGTTGCTAACCCTCCTGTACAAGTCACTCTAGCTTTCTGAACGTCAATAACATCGACTGAGTGATTAGCATAGTCAATTTACACCTTATGCTTACTTAGCCAGTCCATTCCCAACTCTAGGCCATATGACCTCAATTCTATAACCCATAACTCGCAAGAGAAATCATGGTTGCCTAATTACAAGGGATACCTAGTAACCAACTCATTGGTCAAAATAAAACTCCTCCTTACAGTTCTAATGAGTTTTAACTCATTGGAGATATCACACTACAATTTAAACTTATCTATCAAGGTAAACGATATCACAAAAATAATAGCTATAGTATCAAAAAGTACTTTAACACTAACATTCTGAAATGTAAAATTACCTCAAATGATGGCTGGCTCCCTGGTCACTTGACTAGCAAAGGTGAAAATCTTTGCCTCAACTGCTACTGTGGCCACACCAAGTCAATTTCAATTGGCGGGGGGCGCGAGGGGTGGATTCCTAGGCGGGCCTAGCAAGGGTCGAGCTTGTAGGCATTCCCTCGCCCAATGACCACTTTGTCCATAGTTCTTACAAATGTTGGTTCCCAAAATGCATGGCTTATAGCCATGAAATCTCCTACACTTAGGGCACAAGCCCTTTTTCTTCCTCTTAGATGGCCATTAAGTCTTGGCCACCCTTCCTACCATTGATTGCTTTTTCCTACTCTTTCATAGGTTGGATGGCGCAACCTTCACCTTCTTGCTTTGAATCCTTTAGTCTTTAAACTCCCTATTTAGAGCTAACACCTTTTGAACCATTTGATGATAGCTTCAAATGTCCACCATCGCCATGTATCTCTAAAGAACGGGCTTAAGGCCTTGGAGGAATTTCTTGGCCTTGAGCTCACCATTTCCAACCATGTATGAAGCATACCGAATGAGCAAATTATAATGCTACTTATAGTTTCTTACAGACATCTCTCCTTGGGCAAGATTTTCAAACTAAATCCTCTTTTGTTCTTAAGCCACCTCACTGATATGCTCTTATCGGAATATCCTCTCGAAGTCTGACCACTTGAGCACCTTTTTCTTATGCTTCGGCCAATTTCCATCACTTTCCTTTAGCATTTCTAGAACTTCATCCCAGCATAAGCTAGCCCTCCCTCTAAAAAAAAAAGGTACTAAGGCCATCCTCTGCTCTAATTCGTGTCCTCCACAAGTAAAGAGTTGTTTCATCCTATTCAACCAATCCTCTACCTTATCGAGGTCACCTAACCCATCAAAGCTCGATAGGTAAAACCATCTTAAACTTCTCAAGTAATCTCATTTGATGTGGAGTTTGTCCCCACCCTAGAGCTTCCATAACTTCCTACTACACTTCATGCTCATAAGCACAATCCTGCCTCTTGTGAGCCCTAGGCACTTGCCGAGGGTCGGCTTACCTCTCATGACCTTGTGGTGGGTTATTCAATTGGTCATCATTTTCCTATGCAGCTCCTCTATTCTCCTGGTCTTGAAATAACTCATTCATTATGGTGGTTATGCCTTGTGCGACTTGTACCAAGGTATGTGTCATCCCTTGAAGCATTCTGGATATCCTTTCCAACCTTGCAACAATCGATCACTAGAACGTTCACTAGGTTTCCTAGCTCCTCTTGAAGTTCTTGACCTAGTGTCAACCATAGCAACCTATAACCAAAGCTAGATGACATTCCATAATTTTTGGTTAGTACTAACTATCCTAGGACATGGACTTTAACTAGATTTCAATCTCAGCCTCCAAAATCTATTAAACAAGATATCTGATGCCAAAATTACATGGTTGCCCTTGACCCTGCCCAGGAAGCCTATGAGAATGGATCTCACTGTGGTTGCAATTGGCTAGTTATATGTGTGCAAATTAAAATTTCATCACTCTAGTTGATTAACCTAGTAAATGCAGGATGCATGCTCATTCAACTTTGACTTGAGTACACAAAAACCATAAAACATTCACTTGGCCAAGGCACTTTCCATAGAAATCAAGTTTAAATAGGCAAAGCAAATATAATCAGCATTTGTATTATCATTACTACACATATAAACCATGTGGGGGCATCCAAATGAAGTAGACAAATGCCCTTTACCCAAGAGCAACCTTAGAGTCTAAAGATCCAAACATCGACAACGGAGGCAACTAGGCATACAATATATACAAGCTTTTTACTGAGATCCACTAACCTCCATGATGGAGAAAAGTCCCAGTGATGAGTCTCCAAAGCTTATCCGTGTACTACCAACCTCTATGGCCAACAAAATACTATAGTTAGTACTGTTACTTAACCAACAAATAACCATAAAAACTAGAATCACAAGGATTCTTAAAGCAAAGTACCAGCAACAACAGACTACCATGACAAACCTCAATAGTTGTTGGGCCCAACAACGTTAGAATCTGCACAACATAAACTAGGGGTAAGAATTCAAGAATTCTCAGTAAGGGACCTTCACTAGCAAGAAAAATTCTAAGGACAAGACACATATTATCATACATAATCTGCTATGAGCTCATATAATGTGAGGCTAAACCAATTCATATATGTCTTAGTCCCTTAGAACGTTTCCTCAACCTAGTCCTTGAACTATATGTTTGGAATAGAAACTTTCACAGCATGTTTAGAATGAAATGAAAACATTCACAAATTCTTTAAAAAGAAGTGGGAACACTCATAACTTATTTAGAATGAAATGGAAACTTTCAAAACTTTTTTGGAATGGAAATCCAAGCATTCACAACTTGTTTAGAATGAAATGAAAACATTCACAACTTGTTTGAAATAGAAATATTATCATCCTATTTCAAATGAAATGGAAACATTCACAACTTGTTTAGAATAAAATGTAAACATTCACAACTCCTTTGTAATGGAAAGAATCAGAACTTATTTAAAGTGAAATGGAAACATTAGCAACATGTCTAGAACCAAATGGAGACATTCACAACTTGTTCAGAATGAAATGGAAACATTCATAACTTATTTTGATTGGATACATTCAGAACTTGTTTTAAATGAAATGGAAACTTTCACAACTTATTTAGTATGAAATGAGAACTGTTATAACTTGTTTGCATTATAAACATTGAGAACTTGTTTAGAATGATATGAAAACATTCACAAGTTTTTTTGAAATGGAAACATTCACAACTTTTTTAGAATGAAGTGGAAAGATTAACAACTTTGTTTGGAATGAAAACATTCATAACTTGTTTATAATGTGAACGTTCACAACTTGTTTATAATAAAATGGAAATATTCACAACTTGTTTGGAATGGAAACATTCACAACTAGTTTATGGAAACCTTCACAACTTCTTTTGAATAGAAACATTAACAACTTGTTTAGAATGAAAATCTTCACAACCAGTTTAGAATAAAATGGAAACTATGACCTTTCTTCCTAAGTGGACATGTTTTTAGTGAATATGGATATCAATGTATGTATATGCATTTTGTGTGGTAATGTGAATGTTTATATAGCTTTATCTCTTAGCATCAAGAAGGGTTTATTGTTTTCTTAAAATAGTTTAAGGATAAGAAGGCAAAAGCTTAAGCGAAAAGATTCTTTAGGATAACTTTACTGCTTAGACAAGAAGCTAGGGTTAAGAAACTAACATGAAAAGTTAAAAGATTAAAATTGAAATCCAAAAGTTAGAGAAGTACTTATTTGGCAGGCACTATAGAATTCTGGGCAAGAGTGCAAATTGAGAGAAAGTAGTATACCAGTTTTTAAAAAGAAGACTAGAGTGACTATTTTGGAATTAGGTTAAAGTTGTAGGGTTTTGATAGCCAGAAAAGTGCAGTAGAAACTAACCAAAACCCTCCAGGATCCAAGTGAAATGGAGTAAATCGGGTGTTCAAATTTTTATACCTAGTCAGCTAAGATCTTTCACCCAACTGTTGAGTCGAATCATAAACTTTAATAGTTAATGTGTTCAAGCTCTTTACGGTATCCACATGAATCACTCAGATCACTACACCTCGACCACATTCTGGCAGGTGCATTTCTCTTGTGCTTACAGTGCTAGCTTGCGTCCTCCAAGGAAAAGCAAGAGAATAGTACAGTTGGAACTTTTTTAGAACCCATTTAATTTTGTCCTTAGGAAGGCGAGGGCTATGAAATCCTGACTATATGATGTATATATAGTGAGGGTTAACTCTCAAGCCTAATAGGCTTCAAAACCTTAATCTAATTAGGCCCAACTTCAGGCTTCATAATGGCTCAACCTTTGGGCGAACTATTAATCCGAAATTATCATGAAACCAAAACCAAACAATTTGGACCATGCACTCAAATAATTTAATTAGCTCTAAGTGTGTGACCTAATATGCTCCTTTCACATTGGTAATGATCATAAATCACATTTATGATCATAAACAATGAGTAGTGTCTAGCAACACATTATTGATAGTTAGTGATTCAAATAAACCTTTATGATTATTATTCGTATATGTCATTTTCCCTTCTGTCCAAGATATTAGGATTAAACATAAGACATGGAATGTGTGACTTTCATATAGTCTAATCTAAGGTTTTTGATTACCGAGTAGACTGACTAAAACTGATGACATTGATATCCTATATCAACTTATTCGAGCATGGCCATGCATTTCCTCAGTCTCACTCAATCAAAGAGCCCAAAAATATCACTCCTGTTACATAAGAGGGACAAATCCCATCTTGATCATACAAAACCCTTCACATGATATGTGACATACCTAGTGACTACCTTCATGTTCACTCAGTTACGAGCAACAAAGGAAAGTGTCAAAGTATATGACTCACATGTCGGGAACCTTGATGACCTTAGGTCAGAGGACTACATATACCATGATCACTATAAGAATCACTTATGAAACTCATATAACGATCCATGTAGCATTCTCATGGTAGGTTGATTTAGTACACAAGTTCTCCAGCTTATACCCATATGTAAACTAGATATCTTATATTAGTCTCCATACATTCTAGTATTTAAGTATTATTGCAACCCATTCGACAATAATACTAGACTAAGGATGTTTAAGGATACTATTGTTCTAGGGTTATAATTATGTTTGATTATGTTACATAGAAAAGGATGTTTATGAATACTATTTTTCTAGGGTTATAATTACGTTTGATTATGTCACATAGAAACAAAATGACAAATACAGTTACTGGAATAATGCCTTAGCAAAATATCATGCCTCATTGTGCAAAATACAATCATCTTATGATTGACTTTTGGGTGCAACACTAATAAAAGCTTGGGTATTGAAAAGCTCCATGCAAATAAGCTCAGATGCATTCTGAGTATTAGTGTCCCACTCGGAGCATGCCAGGTTGAGCTATTGAGACTAGGAATTTTGAGCTTTAGTTGCCTTGTTCCTTCATTTAGGAACAAGTTCAAGAAATCAAGCACTAGAAGGCATACTGGCAACTAGGTCCTGAGAGGCTTTGAAGAGGATTTGTTCTTGCAGAAACTGGGATTCAAACTTGATTGTGAAAGAAGGGAATTAGCTTGGTGAGAAAGGCAACATATTTGAAGTCAAAAGAACTTAGTTCCTAGGTAATAAAACCATAATAATTGGTAAAGAAACATTATTCTTCACTAAGAAATCCAGATTTCATGTTTGAAACTGAGTAGAATGGTGCTGAGCACTACCCAAAGAAGTGAGGAATAGAAGGGGGAGTGACAAACAAGGACTGGATGAGCTCCACTTCAGATTCATGGTTAATTAGCTTGAATTTTGACAAGAACCAAGTGTTACTAGATTAATTCTGGAGATACACAAGTAAATAGGAAACTCTTGGGCCTCATGTGCTTAGCTTGTTGATCAATTAAGCATATGTGCTTGTTTCTTGGAGCTCTGGTTGTTTTTTCACTAGATTTTGTTGTGTACTTGTTGAATATGAATTTATGCATGAGATTCTTATTGTTGCCTTACTGAGTTTCTATGAAACCCATCGTTACTTCTTTATTTACAGAGACTAAATCTATGGTAGATTGATATCTAACTTGTACAAGTGTTTTTGAAGCTCAAGTTAGGTTCTACCTTGTACTAATTTCTTTGATTAGCTACTTAAGCCAAGTCATTAACTTTCTTGGTTATAAGTATGCAGAGCATGCTCTTGTGCTAAGCCAAAAAATGGAGAATAATGGAAGCCCTCAATGGCAGAAGAGGGTTTTGTAAGCTAGTCACGAGAACCTAGTCTTGGTAGAATTGGGCTAGATCCCTTGTCTTGTTTCTATTTATCTTGATGGCTATTCTTATCTGTACCAAATGTGTGTGTTGAAATGTACTTGAACAAGTTTGTTTTATGTATATAAGCTAAGGCAAAGAAATATTTCTAGCATTACTTTGTATTTTGAAAAGTCAGAGTTCAAGTCAAATCTATCTTTACCTCCATATAATAGCTTGTGGTTTGAATGCTCAAATTCTATTCATTAAATAGCTTTTAGTTGTACCAAGTGTTATGGTTTTTTGATAAGTATGAAAAACTTGTCCATGACCTCAAAAACCAAGAGGAAACATTGAAATGTTGTTTTCAAAGAAAAACTAGGATTCTATAGAAATAAGGCATGCTCAGGTCTGACCAAGTAGTCAAACTAAGGTTTTAACTTAACCTGGACTTTGAATCCTACTTTAAATGGTTAATTAACTTAATTATGCTTGTAAAGTCATTTCATAACATGTATTACATGACTTTGTTTAGGATTTACTCTTAACCCTCATCTGGTAGTTGAAGGCAGTAGTATCAAAGTCCCAAGTAAACTTACCACTAGCCTAGTGCACTGGAAATGCTAGCAATTGCCACCCACTAGCAACCTAGGTAGCCTTCCTGTGCTCGATGTGCTTTATAGAACGGTATGTGACTGGTACTTGGTAGGGTGAAAGTTTTTGTTATTAGAACAGGTTCTACAAAGATGACAGGCTAGCACAGTCCATTATAACGTTAGGAAACTAACATAGAACAGTTATCTATGTCTTAAAGTGCAGATACAAATTGTAGAACATAGCTCATTTGAGGAGAAGGCCTCAAGGAAGTAGGGGAGCTAATATATTCCCCAGAGTTAAGGCACCAATGCCAGAATATAAAGCTGAACAAAATCTAGCCAGTATACTAGTAGGCATGAATGCTGCACTATAGTAACTGAATACCAATAGTCAGAATCTGATGTGTGGGCAGCCACCCAAGATCTAGAATGTAGCACAAAATGCTCCAACAGGGCAGGCATCAACTCAGGGTACAGGAAAGCAGTTTGAATAACGTAAGAATTAGGCAGGCAGTGAACCTAAGGTTTCCCCAAGCCGGAACTGGGCAGAATGAATATAATGTCTAGGGAAGCATTGTGGGAAGAGCTCAGCCACTTAGAATTGTGCAGGTGAGACTATAAGTTGAAGGCAGTAAGGTTACTGGGGCTAAAAGGCTAGTGCAGTTAGAAGTGCATGTGGCACACAATGAAGATTTAGAACTCAATCAATTCTAGAATGTCCAACATGTGCATATGGAGCACCAGTAGGAGAGGAGTAAACATAGAGAAAGAAGGAGACACAGAAGGTAAGAGGAGAAAGAAAATGAATTGTTAGAGAAGATATTTGAGAGGTTCATTATGACTACAACTCGAAATGTGACTTTCACAACTTATAATTTGGTAGGAAGAGTAGAATTATGGTGGAGAGCTACAAAGGAGTTGTTTAAGGTAGAACAAGTTAAGAAGCTAGAACTAGAAAAGAAAGAAATGGAATGGTTGGAGTTTGTGGAGCAGTTTAGAAGCCAATACATCAGTAAAGCTATATAAGACCACAAGCTGCTGGAGTTTGAGCAACTTAATCAAAGGAACTTGTCAGTCTTGGAATATGAATAGAAGTTCACTTCTCTGATAAGGTATGCACCTCAAATGGAGTGTCAAGAGATCTTAAAGTCTAAAAGGTTTATGAGAGGATTAACAGAAGATATTAGGCAATAGTTGGTGGCTTTTAGTGTCAAAAGCTACCATAAATTAGTGCGTAAGGTGATGGTGGTAGAAAGAGAGCAGGAAGCTCAGAGGAAATTATAAGTGCCATTTGGAGAAGGATCATCCATCAGTGGAAGAGAAAGGAAAATAGGGAGAGACTTTGACATGGGAAGTAGAAGGGTTAATAAAATAAGAACAAGGTTACCCTAGAAGCACACTGGACCTTAATGCGCGAAGTGCCATAAGTTTCATGGAGAAAAGCCTTGTTACTTGGATACAAATGCATGTCTGCAATGTGGAACTAAAGACCGCTAGGTTAGAGAGTGTCAAAACAAAAGAAAAAACCTAAGAGAAGAGAGAAGGGCACCAGTGTACAAATGCCAAATACAATGAAGGCTCTTTGCCATCACACCACAACCAATTTTATTTTCCCCAGCTCTGAATGGTACTTTCTTATTAAATAGACATTCCATGGTAGTCTCATTTGATATAGGAGCTACATTGTCAATAGTATCAAATAAAATAGTAGTTAAAACTTATAACGTACTGCCATGACTAAGGTGTTCTTGATTAAGACACCAGGAAAATAACTCTTTTTCTCTAACACCATTGTTAGGTGTCAGAAGTTATAGTTATGGATAGTAGAAGTAGAAGTGTCCATAGTGGTGTTAGACATCACAGATCAAGCCCAAATTAATTGTGTTATGGCCCTCCTAGTGGGAAATTCAACTGAATGAGGTAAATTAATTTAATTCCTAGTTTAATATCTTATCTCAAGTTAACTAGGCAATGATTAGTATCTTGGACAAAGTTAACTAAGTTTAGAGTAGTTTTTGGCACCAAAAGAGGATGGGGGCAAAATGGTAATTTTGCATCCCGAGTTATCGGGTTGAGACCTAAAAGTCAAAAATATGTTTTGAAGCATAAACCTTGCTTAAAACCCAAAGATTTGGGAAGGGGTTTGTCTTGGCCAACTTAAGAAACTTTGGGGGGCATGTTGGAAAATGAGGTTTAAAACATAGTAAAGTGTTCTTGGCTGCTACTACTCCCATTTTCCTAGCCAAATCCGAGTTCCACCTTCCCCTCTATATTTCTCATTCAATTCTTAGTTAAAAACAAAGATTCTAGGTAGGATTTGAAGGTTCAAAGGGTGCATAAGTTTTGGGCAACTTGTTTCAAACTTGTTTCTTGGTTTTGGAAGTGTTTGCCACATTTTCTAGATGGGTTCTTGGTGGGAGGTAACCTTGATTTCTTGCTTTTTTCTTGTTTATTAGATGTTTTAAGGCATGGGTTTTGCTTGGTTGGTGTTAATTTGGTGTCATTTGCTTGAGTTTTGCTTGGAACTTAGGTAGAAACTTGTGGAGCTTTGTTCTTGTTGAATGCTTGCCTAATCCTTGCTTGGTAGATGAAATTGAGGTAAGGGATTTATGGTTTTAAGCTTGATTAATGCTGTTGGAGTGTTGCTGCTTGATGAATTCAAGTAGTTTTGTCAATAGCAATAGTTAGTGGGCAAGTTGAATTATGGTGGACTAGGCTAGAATTTGAGGTTGGGATGATGTTTTAATGCATCATAGTTGTGTTGTGATGGTGTATTTGTGGCATATGCAAGTTGTTTTACAAGTTTATGATGAGTTTAAGCATCCATTGTATGCCTTAAACTCATAGGAAGTCTCCAAAGAGATTTAGAAGGGTGTTTTTATGGTTTAGGACATGGGCTCTTGGCGCCTAGGCTCTGGTGCATTTTTCTCTCAACAGAGCATACTACTCCTGGCGCCTAGGGCCCAGAACCTTTTTTCAGCAAAATTCAGCCTTTTAAAAGAGGATCCCAGGGAAGGTAAGGATGGTCCTAAGGGTGCCTAAGGGTTGAAATGGTACAATAGCACTCCAGAACATCTAAAAACTATATCGTGATCTAGGGTTTTCTCATATTTTTCTAAATGGTAAATGTACCTTTTGAGAAAAGTAGTTCATAGGCAATAACAAATACACCATTATAGAGGGTGGAAGGTGATGCCTGGCAGCATCCTCGTTGTGTGACATGGTGCAGCTACAAGCAGGACTTCCGACATGAAGGTGTCTGGTAAAGGAACCTCCGATGTGAAGATGCCTTCGCGAGGGGCTTCCAGTAGGAAGGTGGCTACAAGACTCAGTAAAATAGAGGTTAGAGACTCCCTGGAGTGTGATTACGAGGGAGGAGCCTCCGACACTCAAGTCTGTATTTTGGAGAATGAAGTTAAAAATGAATAAAGAGTAGAAGATAGCTAGGGTTTTCTGTCTCTTATGTCCTTACCAAGGTTCTCCATAGGTATTTATAGGAGGTCATGAGGAGAACGCCTCCCGCTACAGCTCATCTCAGATTATGACACATGGGCGGCCGGATTTGATCTGTACATTTAGGAACAGGCGCCCCAAGCTGGCTGTAGCCGTTCTGACCAGAGGTCAAGGGCGTGTGGGAGGGCTGTGTGTCAGAGGCTCCTAACTGTCTTTATCTCATCTGGGTGAGAACTCCTTTGGTGATGGGCCCTCTTCAGGGAGTAAGACCCTTTCGTCAGATAAGTCTTCTTTGGTTTGATTTTTGCTCTCGAGAGCCATAAGCAGAGGCTCCTTGGCAAGGTGGAGGACCTTCGGGGAATGCTCTATTTTGCCGAGGGTGGGTAGATGGCCTCCTGAGGTCGCCAGATCACTTGACCGAGGATGGCGCGGTATGTCCTTCCGAGGGTGGTAGTGTTAGCAGTCGAGGGTGGTGACTACTTGCAGAGGGTGGTGAGGATCCATCTTCGAAGGTTGGTCAGATGTACCTCCGAGGGTGGTACTTGTCAGTCATCCTCAAAAGCTATCCCAGTGTAAGCCATTTGGCTATACATGCCCCCTCGGAAAGCCAAAGTTGGAACTTCGATGAGTAGGGTCTTTGAGAGCATTTCGTGGAGCTCGTTGTGGAAGCTAGCAGTTACCATAGATGTAGCTTATTGGCCTTCTTAGGTAGGGGATACTTCATTCTCCGAGGGTGTGTCTTCTCAACCAAGGTAGCTTATAAGTGTCACTCCTCGTTTCTTGGCTAGGCCCTTGGTATTTCCAAAGTGTGTATTCCCCTTTTGATTATCTACTGCAGGTCAATGAATTGTTACATCTCATAATCAGATAGACGTGTCACTTCAGATAAGCTTGCCTAGGCCTTCATGCTATCAGGAAGTGTGCCCTTGTTTCTTATGTCAGGCGACACATGTCACCTGGTAATTGGTGGACAGTCACACTAGTTAAATCAACTGCATCTTTTTGCCTTCGAGGGGTAATTATGGTGACGATTCACCTACCCCCTTCGGCCTATATAAACCTTTCTCTCCTCACTTGCTTTCTTTCATTTCCATTTTGCTCTCGTTTGCTCTTAAGCTTTTTTCTCTTTCTTGCGGCGGTGCAAGCGGTGGAGCGATTTTTGGCTAGTTTTTGCAACAGCATTCATAAATCCCGACTTCAGTAAGAGTTTTGGTGGGTCCTTCTTTCCAAAGTCCTTTAGTTTTCTGTGTTTATACTCTTTTCTACGTTTCTGAAGTTCGCTCCTTCTTCCAAAGTCCTTCGATTTCTTTTTCGAAGTTGTTTCCTTCTTCTGAACATGTCTTCTCTGGCCCCACTCTTGACTGTTCATCCCATTCGTGAGAGTTGGGTTCCTCTCGACTTTCACCCATGCTGCACCACTTCGGAGAAAATGGAGAAGTGGTCAGCTAAGTTTTATCTTCCCCCTTATACCATTACCAAGCTGCCTACTCCAGGCCTGGTTGGTTACATGTACCATTTGAACGAGTTACCTTCTTTCAGGCCCAACTGAAGGTCGGGCTTCGATACCCTTCCCCGAACATGGTTTATGAGTTCTGCCAATTTCATGGCATAGCTGTTGTTAGTGTTGTGCCCAAAAGCCAATCATGAGATGATTGTATTTTTCCACATTGAGTCATGATATTTTATTAAGGCATTAATCCAACAATTATGTTTGTTGTTTTGTTTCTGCGTAACTTANATCCAAACCCATTAGGCCTGGAAGTTGAGTCTCACTATAAATACAACTTTTAAGTGAGAAATTCGCAGGTCTCTTGCCCTAGCCTCCCAAAAGGACAGCCACACTCTTCTCTTGCAATTCCTTGGAGTACGCAAGCTAGTACTGTGAGTGCAAGAGAAACGGATTTGCCGGGACACGGTGGAAGCATGGTGATCCCGAGAGGCTCGTGTGTATACCATAGAGAGTCTGAACACGTCAACTGTTCAGGTTTTGTGATTCGGCTCTACAGTTGAGTGAGAGATCTCAATTGAAAATTAGGTATGAAAATTTTTGAACACCCGGTTTACCCCGTTTCACTTGGATCCTGGAGGGTTTCGGTTAAATTTCGCTGCGCTGTTTAGCTCCCGAAACCCATCAGATAATGGGGTGCCCTTGGAAATAGGGTCGTAACTTTCTGCCTGCAAGTACCAGGGCATAAATAGCCTTTTGTAGCAAGGGGTACCTTACTTTCGGCACCACGCAAAGACTTGCTCACATAATATATTGGCCATTGCTTTGCCCCACTTCCTTTATAAGGACCGAACTTACCGCCTTTCAGTGACGGTGAAGTAAAGTGTTAGGGGTTCTCCTTCTCGTGGCTGCCGGAGTGTCGGTAGATGAGTTAGGTAGACTTTAAGTTCTTCTCAGGCCTTTTGGCAGTCTTCGTTCCAAGGGCGCACCTTGGTTCCGAGGTCACCTCCATTTTTTGCAGCTTTAGTGAGGACTTTGAAGAACAGTTAGCAGCGATCCCCATATCTAGAGATGAATCTGCTGAGGGATGTGATTCTCCCAGTGAGTCTTTGCACATCCTTGGCCGTTGTGGGAGTTCGAAATCCCAATAGGGCTTTGACCTTTTCTAGATTGGCGTCAGTACCTCTCTTCGACACCATGAATCCGAGGAACTTACCCGCATTCACCACAAACACACATTTTTCGGGATTGAGATGAATTCCGAATGTCCTCAGTTGGTGGAATGTTTCCTCTAAGTCTGTGATATGACTACTAGGTAGTTTGCTCTTAACTATCATATCATCGATGTAGACTTCCATGTTTCTTCCGATTTGGGAGTCGAAGACCCTATTCATTAACCTCTGGTACGTGGCCCCTGCATTCTTAAGCCCGAAGGGCGTTCTAATATAGTAGTATGTACCAACTTTGGTGATGAAGGCGGTTTTTTCCTCGTCTTCGAGGTCCATCCTGATTTGATGATACTCGCTAAAGGCATTGAGGAAGCTAAGGAGACCATACTTGGTGGTTGAGTCCACAAACTGGTCTATTAGCGGTAGAGGATATGAATCCTTAGGGCAAGCATCGTTCACATTTCGGAAGTCGATGCACATTCGGAGTTTGTCACCCCTTCTTTCGTGGTGATAACCACGTTACTAAGCCATTTGGGATATTTAACTTCCCTTATTACGTCCGCCTCCATCAACCGTTGGACTTCGAATTTAACGAAGTTGTTATTATGCGCTGAAAGGCTTCTTTTTTTTTCAGCGAACAGGCTTCGCGTCAGGGCGTATCTTAAGACTATGCTGAATTATGTGAGGGTCTACCCCAGGCATGTCCTTCGGTGAGTAGGAAAATAGATCTTTGTTCATTAAAAGGAAAGATACAAGCTTTTGCTTGTCACCTTCAGCCAAATGTTTCCCCATACAAGTACTTCAGTTCGGGACAAGGTCTACATTCTCAGTTTCGATTTTTTCCGAGTCGCTTTTCTCTCCTTCTGTAGACTCTTCAATCGGTGTGCCCTTCTCTTTGAAGGTCTGTGTGTGTACTTTCACTGGGCTCTACCTCACCCTTACAAAGACCTTCCGGACTTCAGCTTGATCAATAAATATTTCTGTGTCCCCATTCTTCGTCCCGAAGGTGACCATCAGGTACTTCACATCTGGTCAGATGTGAAAGTTCCCTTGAGTTTGCCTTCCAAGGATGGCATTATATGAAGAGGGGATGTCGATGACAATGAACTGAACCTGGTCATGGAAAAGGTGAAGAGCTCCCCATTGTTTTGAACAAAAGTTCCCCTTATCATCAGAGGTAGGTCAATCCACCCAAGGACAGAGAGTTCGGAAGGACCTACCCTGAAGGTAGGGGATGTGACAGGTTTGAGGTCAGTTTTCACGATGCCCAAGCTTGGCAATAGGTGGGAGAATAGGACATTGGCGTTGGACCCGTCGTCCAGGAGCACCATTTTTACATCCCAACTCCCAATCCTTGACATAATAAGGAGTGGGTCATCATGTGGGAACACTACGGTAGACCCATCTTTCCAAACGATCTTGTTCGATGGGTTACCAAATTCCATCACTGAGATCTCCCTGGCTTTCCTTCTCCTCTCCGCCAAAGGTAGTCCCATGGTGATCGTCTGGATTATGCCAGCCGGAGGTGGACGATTCTTCTTGGGACTGCAGCTTCGACGTCGGTCAGAATCATAGTCCTCATCTTCCTTTCTTTCCTCCTCCCTCCTTCCCTTGGGAGAGGTTATCTGTAGGTACCGATGAAGTTGGCCCTGCTTGATCAGGGACTCGATGTACTTCTTGAGTTGGAAGCAATCCTCAGTGTCATGACCGTGATCCCTATGGAATTGGCAGAATTTCTTCATGTTCTCTTGTTTTCCGAACTCATGACCTTCAGACGTTGAATTTGGCTCCTTTGCCTCTCCATAGCCATTAGGATGTTCATTCTCGTGGTGTTCAAGGGAGTGAAGGTCACAAGCTTTTTACCTCTCTACTTCCGAGGTCGACCCCTGGCCTCTGTTGGGTAGTGAGGTTGTTGGCTTGGCCTTTTCAGGGCAAGTGTGGTCGGGCTTTGGACCTCCCATCCTTAGCTCTTCAGCAGTCATGTGCTGTTTGGCCCTGCAGTAGAACTCGTCGAGGGTGTCCGGGGGGTCCTTCGAGAACTCATAGAAGAGTTGTGAGTCTCGCCGAAGTCCCAGTATCATGGCGAGGATGCGTATTTCAGGACGGAAGTCCAGCACACTCAGGGCCTCTCAGTTAATCCTTTCGACATAGTCGCGAATGGTCTCTCCATTCTTTTGCGCTATGTTGAACATTTGAACCAGCATCTTCACCGTCGGTCGACTGTCGATGAATTGTTGTGTAAACACGGTGGACAACTCTTGGAAACCCATGATGGTTCCGGGGACCAATGAGTTATACCACACAGTTGCTGGTCCGGAGAGGGTGACCTCAAAACATTTACAAAGCATGGCATCATCGGCATCATGTAGCACCATGCTACACCTATACTTAGTCAAGTGGGCTTGGGGGTCATTACGCCAATCATACGTCTCTAGGCGAGGTACCCGAAAGTCGCTGGCCATGGGTGCCTCAACTACTACTCGGATGAACGGGGATGCTTCTCCGATGAAAGTCTCTGACAGCCTCGACCAAACAGGCTTCTAGGACACCTGCCTTTCTACCTTGTCCAGCCTCTCAAGGATTTTCTCCATGAGGACGGTAGTACTAGCCTCTTCTCGTTGCTTGTGAGTCTCCGGCAACAAGGAGCGACATCTCCTCTTCAGGGAATAACTTCACCGGTGAGGGGACGGTGACCTTCTGTATAGCGATAGGCTTGTCCGGTGAGAGGTCTTGGGCCCCTTTGATGTCATTTCTTCAACATGACGCCCCCTGGAGGGAACGTCTTCAGTTGAGGACTTATCGTGGAAGTCCCTACTGCCTGAACTCCAGTGGGAAAGCTTGGCGCTATTCACTTGGCGGGCGGCTGGTGAGGCCCTTCAGGCCAAAGGTGGTTAAGACCACCTCTGGTCAAGTTGCTGTGCCATTTCAGCCATGATGGAACGCTGGAAATCCCTTACGAAGGCCATTGTAACCGTCTGAGGACATTCGTCCTCCGGTAAAGAAGTCTCGGCTGCTTGCTACTCTATCGCTGGTTGACTCTCTGGCATGGATAGGGACTTCGGGAGTCTCTTATCCTTAGAATGTCGAGTCTCAATGACAGCTACCTGAGGGTAGTTTCCCACAAATGGCACCAAATGATGCCTGGCAGCATCCTCATTGTGTGACATGGTGCAGCTACAAGTAGGACTTCCGGTATGAAGGTGTCTGGGAAAGGAACCTCCGGTGTGAAGATGCCTTGGAGAGGGGCTTTCGGCAGGAAGGTGGCTATAAGACTCAGTAAAATGGAGGTTAGAGACTCCCCGGAGTATGATTCCAGTGGAGGAGCCTCTGACGCTCAAGTCAATATTTTAGAGAATGAAGGTAAGAAGGAACGAAAAGTAAAAGATAGCTAGGGTTTTCTGTATCTTGTGTCCTTACCAAGGTTCTCCACAGGTATTTATAGGAGGCCATGAGGAGAAGGCCTCCCGCTACAGCTTGTCTCAAATTATGACACCTGGTCGGGCGGATTTGATCTGTACGTTCGGGAATAGGTGCCCCCAGCTGGCTGTAGCCATTCTAACCAGAGGTCAGGGGTGTGTGGGAAGGCTGTGTGTCAGAGGCTCCTAACCATCTTTGTCTAGTCTGGGTGAGAACTCCTTCGGTGATGGGACCTCTTCGAGGAGTAAGACCCCTTCGACAAATAAGTCTCATTCAGTCTGATTTTTGCTCTCAAGGGCCGTAAAGAGATGCTCCTCGACAAGGTGGAAGACCTTCGAGGAATCCTCTATTCTGCCGAGGATGGGGAGATGGCCTCCCGAGGTCGCCAGATCACTTGACCGAGGATGGCGCGATATGTCCCTCTGATATTGGTAGTGTCAGTAACCGGGGTGGTGACTACTTGCAGAGGGTGGTAAGGATCCATCTTTCGAGGTTGGTCAGATGTATCTCCGAGGGTGGTACTTGTCAGTCATCCTTAGAAGCTATCCAAGTGTAAGCCATTCGGCTATCAGAAGGTTTAACACCATTGAGACCTTAGTTGCACCTTTGGGTTCAAGGCCTCAATAAGGAAAGCATAGTACACCTAGTGGATTCTTCGGGACCTAGGAAATATCAGTCCTACCATAGTGCCCCTGTATAACATAAGAAAGGTTTAACTAGTAATGAATTTCACTAGTTAGGCTAGCATTGCTAGCTTTGCCTTGTAGTTTAAGGACTAGGTATAGGACAAGTCCCAAGGGACTGAAACGTATGCCCATAGGTTTAGCCTCACACTCTATGAGCTCACAGTAGATGACATATGATGATATATGTGTTGTCCTTAGCAGTTTTCTTGCAGGTGAAGATCCCTTACTGAAAATTACAAATTCTCACTCCCTTATCTTATGTTGTGCAAATTCTGACCGTGTTGAGCTCAATAACAGCTGAGGGTTGTTGTGGTAGTCTTTTGTTGCAGGTATATTGTTACAGGAATCTTTATGATTCTAGTTTTCTTAGTTACTTGTCGGTGAAGTAATAGTACTAACTATAGTGTTTTCTTGGCCGCAACAGCTAGCAGCACATGCATAAGCTTTTGCAACTCACCACTGGGACTCATCTCCAAGGTGGGAGTTAGTTAAGAGGATCTCAGTACAAGCTTGTATATGTTTATGCCTAGTTACCTCCTGTATCTATGTTTGGGGCTTTAGACTCTGGGGTTGCTCTTGGGCAAAGGGATTAGACTACTTTTTGTGAATGCTCTCACACAGTTAATATGTGTAGTAATGTCAATAGAAATGTTGATTTTGTATGCTTTGACTATTTGAGCTTGTTTTCTATGAAAATACTTGCCAAGTGAATGTTCTTATGATTTCTTTTAGCTTAAGTCAAAGCACAAAGAGCATGCATCTTGGATATTCTAGGTTAATCAACTAGTATCATGGAGTTTTAATCCACACACATATATAACTAGCCAATTGCAACCACCATGAGACTCATTCTCACAGGCTTTTTGGGAGGCCAAGGGCGGCCATGTCAAATTGTGCCACCAAAGAACTTGTTTTCTCTAGGTCCTAGAAACTAAAGTTAGCTGATCATGGTGATGATCAAGAATAAAGCATACCTAGTATGCAGTATTATTTGGTGGGGAAGAAACCTATATTAATGGAAGAAGAGTACTATTACCTGAACCATTCCACCGTGGGCTCAAACTTGGAAAGGATATACGTGGTAAGGGACTTCCCTGAGGTTTTCCCCATTGACCTACTAGGCTTACCACTTGAATAGGAAGTTGAATTTGCCATCCACCTATAACCAGGGGCTATTCCCATCTCCATCCCTCTCTATAGGATGTCCACATCTATGATGGCAGAGTTGAAAAAGTAGCTAGATGACCTCCTGAACAAAGGTTTCATAAGGCCTAGCATGCCACTCTAGGGAGCCCTAATGCTCTTTGTAAAGAAGAAGGATAGGAGTATAAGGTTACGTATAGACTACAGAAGACTTAATCGCAGTTAAAAACAAGTACCCTTTGCCTAGGATAGAGGACTTGTTTGACCAGTTGGAGCGAGCTAAAATCTTTTCAAAGATTGACTTAAGGTCTAGGTATTTTTAATTAAGGGTGAGAGAGGAAGACATCCCCAAAACTGCTTTTAGAACTACATATGGACACTTTGAATTTGTGGTCATGCCCTTTGGACTCACAAATGCCCCAGCTGCTTTTATGGATATAATGAACATGACCTTTAGGCCTTACCTAGATCTATTTTATGTACTCATATACTTTAGAACTAAAGAAGAACATGTAGAGCATCTCAAAATAGTACTAGAAATGCTTAGGTAGAACTAGTTTTATGCCAAATTGTCAAAGTGTCAATTGTGGTTATCTGAGATCTCTTTCCTAGGGCATGTGATAAATAGCCAAGGTCTAACAGTAGATCCCAGTAAAATCAGTGTCATCATGGAATGGAAAATATGAAGCATTATAGCTAAAATTAGAAGCTTTTAAAGACTTGTTGGATATTATAGAAGGTTTATGGAGGGGTTTTCATAGGCGGCAGCTGTTACCCACTCTGGGGTAGTCCAGTTATGGTGCCAAAACTGTGCATTTAAACTCCCAGGTTTGGTGTGTCCTGTAGGTCATCAGAACAACACCCCTAGTGTAATACTCAAGTGACCCTCTTGAGCACTATGTAAATACATACATATTGGTCTAACCATAACACACATATTTACATTTATGCACACTACGGCAACTAAGAAGGAAAACACTAGCATAAGCCTTAGTTTTGGCTTCCACACATTAGGCAATCTTGTTAAGTTCTAATGGCCAGCTACTGCACCTGTAACTTCCACTAATAAAATGTATCATTCTAGCCACATAGCCCCTTGTTTTCTTTGCTCCATTATCAAGTAAAGACTTAGAGCAAACCAAATAACTTTTTTTTACAACAATAGCCCACCTATGGACCAGGTTATGGACTTTTGAAGTTGATTACAAAATTCTGACCAAATGAACATTAACTCAGCCAAATTTGCAACATCGTACCTTGGCTACAGGGCTCTAAATCTAGAAATTCCAAAGCTTAGTTAACCCTCTAGATGTTCTCTAGGTGTTGTCAAAATTTCATATCAAGATTCAATCTACACAGGGAGATATTAAACTTTAGATCCATAGTCAAAATTCTAGCAACTTTTAGACCATTTTGCGCATACAATTTTTCCAAACCATGCAAACACTTCATTCACAAGGGGAAAGCCCTCCAAGGCTATCCCATATATGTCCATTACACATAGGAATTACATTCCCTTTCTTTTAACAACTTTATGTGGTCAAAACAGAATTTACAAGTAAGCAGCCCATCATTCACACTTAGGCAGCTTTGCACCACATCACTTACATAGCCAAAACATTACTCAAATGTTCTCATACTTGTCTCATTTTACATACACTACATGTACATGCATACATGCACTACAATATGGTCTTAACTCAGCTAAATATGCACCCTAGGTTACAGGAGGTCCTGAGACACAATGGACTCCAAAAACAGGATGCTGGACAGCTGCTGCACAACACAATNTAAGATATAGCAACCAAATGCAGCAGCCAAACACAAACAACAAACACATGAAATGTGGCAGCAACATATACCATAGGTTAGTCCATAAAACACATAATAAACATAACCAAATCACTATAGCAGCCCTCCTCAATCTAATGCTTGGTCTTAGGAGGATTTTAACACTAGTTAGCACTAACTTTGGGCTCTAGAAACCTTTATTTTACTGCCATCTTTGTGCACTTCACACTAGGTCACAAAACCTTCAATAAGTGCACTCCCCTCACTAAGCTTGGTTCATCAAGCTCATGGCTCTCTTCCAAGCTTAGCCCTAGCTCCATGGTTTCTTGAAAGTAAAGAAAACAACCCATGAGAGCAAGATAACCCTTACCAAAGTGGGTAGGCCGAAAATCAAGCTTGATCCTTGAAGTATCTAAGCAATAGCTCTAGTTTGCTTCCAATTGCTTCCTTTTGCCTGCAATTTCAATCAATTGCAAGTTTGAAAGTGTGGTGGCTATGGAGGAAGTATGGCTGTGTTCTTGGGATAGGGAAGGACGAAAATGAGAGAGGGATAAGTGATTTGGCCACTTAAATGGCCTTCAATGAGCTTAAGGGCACCAAAACACACTTAACAAGCTTAACCTTGCTTTATGTCATTTTCCTTCTCACTAATTATGGTTTCTTTGTCTTAAAATCATTGGTACACATGTGCCCAACATTTTTGACTAATTATCAAGTCTTGGCTGCCTCCCCCGTGGTGGGATAACCCCACAATTCCACCCTTAGACTTAAGTCAAAAGCTTGAACACCTTAAGGTTTACACTAGGACATTTAGGTCCTTATTGCCTTTAGTGTTTCCTTTGTCCAAACTTGTCTTCCATAAGCAATTTGGTCCTCCAACAGCACTTTCATACCATTTATATCCTTCCCATAACTCTCCAAGTCCCTTTCTTGAAAGTTTTGTAATTGAGTACCCGAATTTCCAAAACCTTACAAAAAAGTCCATAGGTTGCTTGACAAACAAGCAATCCTTAAGGCTTTTCTTGGGGGCCAAGTTACCAACTTGGAACACTTTTAATGAAGTGTTGATCATGCCTTTTACCCCCCACACTTCAATCACTATGGTGAGAATTACACAATATAATGGTTTTTAGCCATGATGACACACTTGTAATTCTTCTATTTTGTGAGCTGGTAACGGCAGCACCTCTCACAAAACTCACCAGAAAAGGAATTAAATTTGTGTGGAATAAAGCATGTAAAGCCAGCTTCCAAGAGTGGAAGAAGAAGTTAACCATAGCTCCTATGCTAATTCCCCCAAATCCAAAGAAGACATTCATCATTTACATAGATGCTTTGAGCTTAAGGTTGGGAGCAGTTCTAATGCAAGAAAGACAAGTCATAGCTTATGGTTCAAGACAACTCAGACATCATGAAGCTAAGTATCCAGTACATGATCTAGAATTAGTAATTGTAGTGTATGCTTTGAAGGTGTGCAGACATTATCTGCTGGGGAGGTCATTCCCAGTATACACATATCAGAAAAGTCTCCAATATTTGTTTACATAGCCAGATCTCAACATGTGATAGAGAAGGTGGTTATGATTCATAAAGGACTATGATTGCACAATCTAGTACTGTGCAAAGAGAGGAAATGTTGTAGTTGATGGTCTAAGTAGAAGATATTCAGGAGTGATAAGTTCAAAGGGTTTGGTGCAGGAGATAGAAGTGAATTCCTTCTCATGCTTTTTCAACAAATGGAAAATTTGGGAGCAATAACAACTGTATGCAATAACTATACAAACTGGATGGGTTCAGGGGATTAAGAAAGCACAAGAGAGGGATCCAAAATTGCCAAAGATATCTGGAGAATTAACTACAAGGAAGGATTGTTTTATTTAAAAAAAAGATTGTATGTACCTAATCTGGATGAACTCAAGGATTAGATATTAACTGAAGCACACCAAAGCAAACTCAGCATCTATCCTGGGGGAGAAAAGATGTATCATGATTTAAAACCTGACTTCTAGTCGCTTAGTATAAATAGAAACATTAACATGTTTATGGCAAGATGATTAAATTACCAAGTAATTAAAGCTAAGCATCAAAAGCCATCTGGGAAGCTACAACCCTTGCCTATACCAGTGAGGAATTAAGGCTCAATCACATTGGACTTTCTTACATAGATGCCAGTAACTAGAATGCAATATGGGTTATTGTAGATAGATTGACATAGAGTTCTCACTTTTGACCCATTCGGATGACTTATTCATTGGACAAGTTGGCTCAACTCTACAAAAAAAAAAATTGTGAGACTTCATGGAAGCCCAGACTACATTGTATCAGACAAGGACCCTAGGTTTGTGTCTAGGATCTGGTTTAGCCTTTGAAAAGGCACTAGGAACTCAAGTGAATTTGAGTTTTGCATATGACCCACAGTTTGATGGTCAGACTAAGGAAATTATTCAAATATTGAAGGACATGCTCAGAGGCTGTGCAATGCATTTTAAAGGGCAATGAGACCAACATTTACCACTAGCTGAGCTTTCATACAACAACAATTACCATGCAACAATTGGCATGGTATCATTTAAAGCCATATATGTAAGAAAATGTTTAGCTCATCACTATTGGGTGGATCTAGCTACTAGATTGGTGATTGGACCAAAATTCATACAAGAAACAATAGAAATGATCAAGAAAATCCAGGAGAGACTAAAGGCTACAAATTAGTGAAGTGAAAGATATGTAAATGAAAAAATAAAAATGTGGAGTTTCAAGTAGGTCGTAAGGTGTAGCTTAAAGTATCACCCACTAAAGGTGTGATGAGGTTTGGAAGAAAAGAAAAATTGTCACCTAGGTATGTAGAACCTTATGAGGTGCTTGAAAAAATTGGAAAAGTGTCTTACAGACTGGCACTACCCCCATCTATGGCACATGTACACAATGTGCTCCATGCCAACTTACTTAAGAGGTATGTGCATAACCTAACCCATGTGTTACCTTTAGAATCAGTGATGGTTGAATCAGGCTTATCTTGTAGGGAAGATCCAATTCTAGTGCTAGATAGACAAACTAGAAGGTTAAGCAGTAAGTTAATTCAAATGGTGAAAATATAATGGACTAATCATGATGAAAAAGAAGCCACATAGGAGACTAAAGCAGATATGCAAGCTTAGTATCCATGTAAGTTTTTAGAGTTGATGCATAATTTGGAGTACCAAATTAATGGAGGTGTGGAGAATTGTGACCTTCCATCCTAAGTGCACATTTTTTTAATGAATATGCATGTCAATGTATACATATGCATTTTGTGTGGGAAAGTGAATGTTTATATAGCTTCGGGTCATAGCATCCAAAGGGGTTTATTGTTTTCTTAGAATAGTTTAAGGATAAGTAGGCAAAAGCTAAAGAAAGAAGATTACTTATGGCAGCTTTGATGTTAAGATTATAAGCTTTGGGTGAGAGATTAACTTGAAAAGTTAAGCGAATAAAATTGAAATTCAAAAAATGGGAGAAGGACTTATTTGGTAGGCTCTATAGAATTCTGTGCAAGAGTGCAAATTCAGAAAAAGTAGTATACCAGTTTTTAAAAGAAAACTAGACTGATTGGTCTAGTATCGAGATAAAGCTTGGGTACTAAAAAGCTTCATGCAAATAAGCTTAATGGCCTCCCGAGCATTAGTGCCCCACTTAGTGGATGCCAGGTTGAGCTATCAAGACTAGGAATTTTGAGCTCTGGTTGCCTTATTTCTTTCATCAGGGAACAAGTTAGGAAATTAAGCACCAAAAGGCATGCTGGCAACTAGGTCCTAAGAGGCTTTGAAGATGAGTTGTTCTTGGAGAGGTTGGGATTTAGACTTGATTGTGAAAGAAGCCAACTAGCTTAGTGAGAAAGGCAATAGAGCTGGAGTTAGAAGAACTTAGTTCCTGGGGTGAAAAACTAGAATGATTGATAAGGAAACATTGTTCGTCATTGAGAAATCCAAATTTCATGTTTGAAAATGAGTAGAATGGTGTTGGGCACTATCGACAGAAATAAAGAATAAAAGAAGGATTGACAGACAAGGACTGCATGATCTCCACCTCAGATTCATGGTTAATTAGCTTGAATTTTGACAAGAATCAAGTGTTACCGAATTAATTCTAGAGATATACATGTAAATAGGAAACAATATGGCCTTATGAGCTTGGCTTGTTGATCAATTAAGCGTATGTGCATGTTTCTTGGAGTTCTTACTGTTGTTTTATTGGATTTTGTTGTTTACTTGTTGAATATGCCTATATGCATGAGATTCTGACCATTTCCTTATTGAGTTTCTACCCTTACTGCTTCATTTGCAAAGACTGATTCTAGGGCAAATTGATATCTAACCTGTATAAGTGTTTTTGAGTCTTAGGTTAGCAACTGCCTTGTATTGATTTCTTTGATTAGCTACTTAAGCCAGGTGATTAACTTTACTGGTGATAACTATGCAAAGTGATGCCCGGTGGCATCCTCATTGTATGACATGCTGGGCCTGAGAGAGACTTCCGGTGAGAAGGTATCTACAAGATCTTAAAGAAAGCAGGTTAGGAGCTCCTCGGAGTGTGTTTCCGGGGGAAGAGCTGCCGATGCCCAAGTCAGTATACGGGAGAGTAGTGGTTAAGAGCAGAGAGTAGGAAACAGAGAGTCCCATTGTTCTTACCAAGGACCCTCCTAAGTATTTATAGGAGGATGGAGGGAGAAGGCCATTTTACACAGCCTATTCAGATCATGACACATGTTCGGCTAGATTTGGTCTGTACCTTTGCAGGCAGGTATCTCCAGCTGGCCGTAGGCCGTTCTAACCATAGGGTAGAGGCATGTACGAGGTCTCTTTGTCAGAGGCTCCTTAACCGTCTTTGTCGTTTCCTCGCAAGACCCCTTCAGGCAGAGATTTATCCCCGACGGTTACTGGGGAAGGCTCTTCGGAAGAGCAGACAATCTTTGGGAGACTTTTTCCTTTGTCGATGATGGTGGATCTATTTTTTTTAGGTTGGTAGCTTCACAAATCCGAGGGTGACAAGGACCCCATTTTTCCCGAAGTTGGTCATATATCTTTTCGAGGATGGTGTGGAGAATCCATCGAAGTTGGGGCTATGACACTTCCCAGGGTAGTGTCAAGTTAGCAAATTAGGAGGTATTATGGGCGATAGCCCTTCAAGTATCAAATGCCCCCCTCGGAGAAGAAGAATTTGTGTCTTCGGTGTTGATAATTTGGGAGTATGTAATAAAAAGCTGAAGCTATCCCTTGGCCAAAAGAACTTACTCTTACTAGCTCCTCAAGCCAAGGCCCCACTTTTTTGCCAAAGTAGCATTCTCAGTGCTTTCTGAGGCTCTTTTTTTGTGTTCTATTTACCAGTTTTGAGCCCTTGATAAGGATGTTGCTCTGAACTAGTTTTCTTATTTTTTGGCGAGGCCACACCTTCGGAATCTAAGGAGCTATTTCATGTCCTCAGTCCAAATTCTCCATCTAACCGAAGTTGCAACTTTGGAGGTGAGGAGCTATAATCTCTTCAATGTTTTTCATTCCTGCCTTCTTGTTAGTGAACCATTCTATCTTCTGACTGGGCAGTTGTGTCACTTTGGGGTAGGTGATATAGGCCTACTATTGTCGAATGGCGTGTCCTGGATTCTCACATCATGTGACATATGTTATCGGATTATTGTCAGTCAGTGTGTCCATTACATCGGTTGTGTCCCCTCATTTGTGAAGGGTCATTATGGCAACACTTTACCTACCTCCTTCGGTCTATATAAAGCCCTTTCCCTCCAAGGTTTCCTCACTCGTCAACTTCCATTCCTTTTGCTCTTGGACTTTCTCTCACTCTCCAGCTTTTTCTTGTGGCGGTGCTAGTGGAGGAATGATTTCCGGCAAGGTTTTGCAGCGCTCTCCAAAGTTCCCATTTTATTCCTGAATTAGGTGGGTTTATTTTTAAAGTTGTTTTTCTTCTTCCCATTTTCTTTTCTTTTTCCTCCATCTGTCCAAGGTTAGTGTCTTAGTCACCGAAGATGTCATCCGAACAAGCCATAGTTAGAGCTATTCCTAAAAGCTGCCTTCTTTTCAAGTCCCATTTGAGCTGTGCGACTTCAAAGAAGTTGGTGAAATGAAGGCTCAAGTTTTTTCTTCCTTTTTACTAAAAAATGAGACTACCTAGTCATAATGAACTGAACTACCTTCCTCATCTAAAGGAGAACACCGTTTTCATACCTCAACTGAAGGCGGGTCTCGCTATTCACAGCCAAAGGTGGTTTCGGACTTCTGCCATTTCCACGGCATAGCCCTTAACTAGATGCCTCCGAACTCTTATGCCTACTTTAATGCCTTCCTGTGCATGTGTGGAGTTTTCAAATTTGTCCCACATTTTTTCTTCTTTCTCCAATACTACAAAGTTCACCCTATCAGGAAGGGGGGATTCTACTTCTTGCTCCCTCGAGGATCCGGGAGCAAGAAATTTACTTTCACCTTTGGCACCAAAGACAGCTAGCGAGGGTGGCCGAAGTACTTCTTAATGGAGATTGATGAGAAGTGGGTAGATCTTCCCGCTCAATGGGCTTCAGGTACCTTGCCCACCAATGTAGCAGATCTAAGGAAGCTATTAACTTTAGAACTAGAGTCTTAGTTAGAGGAGTTCGATAGCCCTATTCGGGCTGTCATAAACTGGGATGCCAAGGTACCTCCGCGCACTTTCTCGCCCTTCCCTATTAGATGGAGCTTTATGACCGAAGAGGTTCTTCAAGAGCTTGGGGTAATCAAAGAACATGTCACCGATAAAGATATACCAAAGCCCTTAGTGGATGGGAAGAAAGCGTGGCTTGTTCTGCTCATTCGGTGCGAACTCTCCTATCCTGGCCTTGTAAAAAGTAAGCTATTCCTTAAAGCATGGACTTAGAATTTTTGATACTTACATTGATATCTTTATTTTTATAGAGATGGGTGACAAGTCTATAGCTTTTTACAAGAACCTATTCCTTGCCCAGGTTGAGAAAGGGGAACAGCAGAAGAAGAAGGCACCTAAGAGGAAGAAGGTGCTAGCTGGATCGTACTCGGCACCAAAGTCAAAGAAAAATAAGGAGGACTCCCTTCCCTCTTCGCCCGAAGATCAAGCTGAGGTGCTGGATCAAATAACCATGCATGCTGATTCGCCCTTGGAGCCGGGCATCTATTCAAGCCCTCTAAGTCCCAATGCTGCTGTCAAGACATTGGGCACTTCATTGGGGGAGATTTTAGCCAAAGAGGCTCAGGAAAAATGAAGAAAGAAGGGCAAGGATATTCCCGCTGAAGTGCTGGATGTTAGCGAATCTGACGGAGAGGGCGCTGAACTTCCACCAAGTTTGTCTCTTAGCCATTCATCTATGATTTTGGGATTTTTTGGTATTTTGGACCTTGTAGATGAATGGCTAAGAGATAATGTAATAATGAAACTTCGGCATGACTCTACAGAGGACAGGGCTTGATCGGTATGGATGACAGACCACCTTTGGTGGGGGTCATTCGGGACTCCAAGATTCCGAAGGACAAACTCCCGAGGAAACCCTTCTGTACCTTCACTGAGGACATGGACCTATTCTAGGATGATAGCTAGAAGATGGGACCTTAGATGGAGAGGGGCATTATGACCAATGCCACCTTCCAAACTTTAATCGAGGATTGCCCTAATAGGGAGGTCCTCGCCTTTTGGATGACTGAGCACGTTGCCCAAGTAAACCTTAGGCCTTATGACTTAGAAAAAATTTTGAGTCTCTATTTCTTATGATGCACATTCAGAGTTCTCTTTTTTACAACTGTTGGCCTCTGGAGGATATTTCGGGCATGGGTAGCCAAACAGTCATCGGTCTGAAGTCAGTCAGAGGAGAACTCGGGCAAGGCCAAGGAACTGTTTGCGAGCTTGGTTGTTAAATATGGTGAGCTTAACAAAATGGCCAAAGAAGACTTGTCCAACCTCCGACAGGAAGTGTTGAATAGCCAAAAGGGGCTAGTCGAGGAGTTCAACTCCAAAATCTTAGACCTCAGTGCGAAGGTTGTGGAGCTATCTTCGAAGGGTGAGGCCCTTTGGAAGGAAAAGGAATACACTATTGCTGATCTCACGAACACATTGGGGATCAATGCTGACTTTCTTGATAAGATCAAGCGGCTAAAGAAGGAGAAAAAGAAGAAGAAGAAGAAGAAATTGGAGAAGGAGTCGAAGCATTGAAAAAAGAGTTGGAGGATTTGAAGGCTAAAAAGGCAAAGCCAGATGAGGCAACCAAGTCTTCATTCCAAGATGGCTTCTGTCTTGCCCGCCATCAAGTCCTTTCCCAGTACTCGGACCTCGACAACTCCTTTCTAAAGGCCCTTGACATCCCCGAAGGTCCTGCTTTGCCCTGGTCAAGAATTGAATACCTCAACCTTCCGACTCTTCCACCTTCAGTTGTTGATGATGAGGATGATGACACCGCCAAAGATGATGACGGTGAGGTGCTATTGCCGAGGAGCCCGATGATGGGCCCGATAACCAATAGAGCATAACATCATTCTTTTCTTTTTTTTTTTTTTGTACTTTGTACTTCATTAGTGAAACTTAATGGAACTTTCCCCCCATTTTTAGCTCAAAATTTTGGCTAAGTCCACTATGGGTACGACTTCGGGCATTGTTTCAATCTTCGCCATTTAACCATCTTAGGCGATGAGCTTCTTCAGTGGTGTAGTAACCTTAAAAGATACTATCAAAGATTCACAACCTTCATATCTCCAAAGGCAACACCCAATTATCCTTGGTGAGTAATGGATATCATCCTAAGTGTTTAAGAATGGAATCAATCATATTTGGTTAGCCACACTTAGGATCAACCATCTTCGGCCAACCTTCTTCGGCAGACTTGCTTTGTACAAAAATAGTTAAGTACCTTCAAGATCAACTATGTTCAATCGACCACCTTCAGTAAAACTTGCTTTGTACAGATATAGTTAACTGTTACCCACTCCGGGGTAGTCCAATTATGGTGCCAAAATTGTGCATTTAGACTCCCAGGATTGGTAATGTTCTATAGGCCATCAGAACACTACCCTTAGTGTGCATACCCAAGTGGCCCTCTTGGGCACTATGTAAACATATGCATATTGGTCCAACCATCACACACATATTCACATTTCATGCACACCATGGTAGCAAAGAAGGAAAACAGTAGCACAAGTCTTAATATTGGCTACCACATATTAGGCAATCTTGTTAAATTCTAGTGACCAGCCACTGCACCTGTAACTTCCACTAATAAAATGTATCATTCTAGCCTTAGACCCCCATGTTTTATTTTCTTCATTATCAAATATAGACTTAGCGAAAACCAAGGAATTTTGTTTTACATCAATAGCCCACCTATGGACCAAGTTATGGATTTTTTAAGTTGGTTACAAAATTCTGACCAAATAAACAGTAACTCAGCCAATTTTGCAACATCATATCTTTGGCTACAGGGCTCTAAATCCAGAAATTCCAAATCCCAGTTAACTTGATGGATGTCCTCTAGGAGTGGCCAAAATTTCATACCAAGATTCATTCTACACAGGGGGATATTAAACTTTAGGTCCAGAGTCAAAATTCTAGCAACTTTTGGACCTTTTTGCGCATACAATTTTTCCAAACCATGCAAACACTTCATTCACAAAGGGAAAGCCCTCCAAGGCTATCCAATATATGTCCATTACACATAGGAATTACATTCCCTTTCTTTTAACAACTTTATGTGGCCAAAACAGAATTTACAAGTAAGCAGCCCATCATTCACACTTAGGCAGCTTTGCACCACATCACTTACATAGCCAAAAAATTACTCAATGTTCACATAATTATCTCATTTTATATACACTACATGTACATGCATACATGCACTACATAATGGTCTTAAATCCACGAAATACACACCCTAGGTTACAGGAGGTCCTGAGACACAATGGACTCCAAAAACAGGATGCTGGACAGCTGCTGCACAACACAGTAAGTACCACCATTAAAAATACCAAATGTGCTCCTAAAATCACCAAAATTTCCAGATCATAACTAGACATATGGAAGTTATTGTAACTAAAATTTCAGATCAAAAATCAAACCAAAAAGGTTAGTTTGAAGGTGATCTTTCTGCTAGACCTGGAATGACAGAATTGAGGGGAGTAAGTTTCATTGAGAAACTTAGTAAGGGTAGCACTTGGATTCAATAGGCAATGTAACCATCATTAAAACCTGCATCCAAAGACACTAAAACACAAAAACCAACCCATGAGAGCAAGAGAACCCTTGCCTTGATGGGTATGCTGAAATTGGAGCTTGATCCTAGGTGCACTCAAGCAATAGCACCAAATAGCTTCCAATTGTGCTTCCTTGACTTCAATTGCAAGTAGTTTTGAGTTTGAAGGTATGGTGGCTATGGAGGAAGTATGGCTGTGTTCTTGGTCTGGGGGAGGACGAAAATGAGAGTGGGATAAGTGATTTGGCCACTTAAATGGCCTTAAATGAGGTTAAGGGCACCAAAACACACTTAACAAGCTTAACCTTGCTTTATGTCATTTTCCTTCTCACTAATTATGGTTTCTTTGGCTTAAACTCATTGGTACACATGTGCTCAACATTTTTGACTAATTATCATGTCTTGGTTGCCTCCCCCATGGTGGGATAACCCCACAATTCCACCCTTAGACTTAAGTCAAAAGCTTGAATACCTTAAGGTTTACACTAGGATATTTAGGTCCTTATTGCCTTTAGTGTTTCCTTTTTCCAAACTTGTCTTCCATGAGCAATTTGGTCCTCCAATAGCACTTCCATACCACTTATATCGTTCCCATAACTCTCCAAGTCTCTTTTTTGCGAGTTTTGCAATTGAGTACCCGAATTTCCAAAATCTTACAAAAAAGTTCATAGGTTGCTTGACAAACAAGAAATCCTTAAGGCTTTTTTTGGGGACCAAGTTACGAACTTGAAACACTTTTAAGGAGGTGTTGATCATACCTTTTACCCCCCCCACATTTCAATCACTATGGTGAGAATTACACAATATAATGGTTTTTAGCCATTATGACACACTTGTAATTCTCCCATTTTGTGAGGTGGTAACAGTTAACTACCTTCGGGATCAACCATATTCGGTCGACTGCCTTTGGTAAAACTTGTACAATGCTAGTCATGCATTTTTAGAAGCAACCACATTTGGTTCCCCTCCTTTAGGGCGTACTCTACACAATTTTTCACTTGAAATTTTTCTAAATGCAAATTTTTTTTCAAAAATTCAGAATGCCATGTGTTTTTCAACTCTTCTCCTTTGGTATTCCGAAGCTTATAGACTCCTGGCTGAACTTCCTCGATGACCAAATAAGGTCATTCCCAATTTGCCTAAAGTATGCCATGAGATGGTCTTCGGGGTTCCAGTTCAGCCTTTTGGAGAACAAGGTCTCCTTTCTTGATCCTTTTAGGCTTGACATGCAAGTTTGCAGATATGGCTACCTTCTGCTGAAAAGCTTTTCTTCTGAGTTTGGCCATCTCTCTATGTTCATCAATCATATCTAACTTGGTCCTTAAATCGAGGTTGTTCCCTTCTTCATCGAACACTTGTATTCTGATAAATGGTTGCACGACCTCGACAGGAATAATGGCATTGGTGCCAAAGATGGGTGAGAAAGGTGTCTCACCCGTGGCCCTTCTGGGAGTTGTTCGGTAACTCCACATCATGCTCAAGAGTTCTGCCAGCCATTTCCCCTTTACCTCTTTCAACCTTTTTTTTAGATTATCTTTTATAGTCCTATTAGACACTTCAACTTGTCCATTACTCTGAGGATGGGCAACTAGGGCAAGTGCAATTTTATCCCAAGGTTGGGTGTGAATTCCTAAAACCCTTTATCAGTGAATTGGGAACCATTATCTGCTACTCTCACCCTCGGCACGCTGAATCTAAATATGATATTCTTCTAGACAAATCTCTGTATGTCCTTTGCTGAAATTGCTGCCAAACGCTCTACCTTGATCCCTTAGTGAAATAATCCACTACAACTACACAGAACTTCATTCCTCCTAGAGCCGTTGGGAGAGGCCCAATAAGGTCAATACCCCAAACAGTGAAAGGCAAGGATAGTTTGCCAAAGTTATCACTATCGAGGGTACTCTTTGAATGGATGCGTATCTCTGGCACTTATCACATTTCTGGACAAATTGCCTTGCATCATTCCTTATTGTAGGCCAGAAATATCCTTGCTGAAGTAGTACTCTAGCAAGGGCGTCAGTCCTAATGTGAGAGACGCAGGGCCCTTCATGGACTTCCTTGAGGACTATCTCATTATCCTCCTCGCTGATACACCTTTGTAGCGGATTTGCGTACCCTTGTCGGTATAATTCTTCCCTGATCAAGACGTATCTACCTGAGCGCTTTCGCACTTTCACAGCTTTTAGAGGGTCTTCGGGAAGTTCCAAAGTTGTGAGATATTTCTTGATAGGATCCTTCCATCCTCTACCCGAGTTTGCTTTGGACATTATGGCTATGGTCTGTTGATCCAGTACTTCAGTAGACTCCTTTAATTTGGCCAAAGTATCCACTTTGTCGAATTCTTGGATAAGCATTTTTTCGAGATCATGGTACTTTGCCAAGTTTAGGTCTTTTGTCCCATAGTCCCCTGCCATCTGTCAGACCACAAGCTGAGAATCGCGATGGGCCTTTAGATTTCTCACGCCAACTCTTTTTGCCAATCGTAAGCCTGCTATGAGGGCTTCATATTCGGCCATATTATTGGTGACACTGAGACCAAACTTGATGGACTTTGAAGCTTCCATACCTTCGTGTCCCCGCAGAATTAATCCAGCTCCTAGATGTTCAGAACTGGAGGTGCCATTGATGAAGAGTGTCCACTCAGGTTCGTCATTTCTGGGGTGCTTTGGAGTACCTTCGGTTCTTGCTACTTTGGTGATGAAATCTGCCAAAGCTTGGGCCTTTATTGCCCTTCTTAGCTCATAGGTGATATCATATTCACTGAGCTCAATGCACTACTTTGATAATCTTTTAGTGTGGTCTACCCTCCTTATGACATCCCTAAGAGGTAAGTTACTTCAAACAGCGATGGGATGTCTTTGGAAATAAAGCCGCAGCCTCCTACGTGCCAACACTAGGGCATAGATGGCCTTTTGCAGAAGAGGGTACCTAACTTTGGCACCGTGCCGGGACTTGCTCACATAGTATACTGGCCACTACTTTCCTCCCTCTTCCCTTACAAGTACCGAACTTACTACCTTTTCGGTGACAATGAGGTAGAGGATGAAAGGTTCTTCTTCCAGCGGCTGCCAAAGTGTCAGCAGACGAGTTAAGTAGCTCTTAAATTCATCCTAAGCTTTTTGGAAATCTTTGTTCCAAGGGTATTCCTCAGAACCGAAGTTGGCTTCATTTTTTGCTGCTTTGGTGAGCATTTTAAAGAATGTTTGGCACTGGTCCCCATATCTAGAGATGAATTTGCTAAGGGCCGTGATTCTCCTCGTAAGCCTTTGCATATCCCTGGTCATCATGGGGGTTCAGAATCCTAGTAGGGCCTTAACCTTTCCTAGGTTGGCATCGATACCTCTTTCAGATACTGTAAACCTGAGGAATTTGCCTGCAGTCACCCTAAACACACCCTTGTTGGGGTTAAGACGGATTCCAAATTCCCAAAGTTGGTGGAATATTTCCCTCAAGTCTACGATATGACTATTAGGCTACTTGCTCTTAACTATCATATGATCGATATATACTTTCATAGTTCTCTCAATTTAGGAGCCGAATACCCTGTTTATCAGCCTTTGGTATGTTGCTCCTATGTTTTTAAGGCTGAAGGGCATTCTGACGTAACAATAGGTCCCAACTTCAAAAATAAAGGCGGTTTTTTCCTCATCTTTGGGATTCATCCGAATTTGGTGATATCAGCTAAAAGCATTGAGGAAGCTAACTAGACCATATTTGGCTGTGGAATATACCAATTGGTTTATTGTTGGCAAAGGATACGAGTCCTTTGGACAAGCATTGTTTATGTTTTGAAAATCAATGCACATTCGTAGTTTATCACTCCCTTCCTTTGTGGCAACAACATTGCTGAGCCATTCGGGGTACTTGGCCTCCTTTATTATGCCAGCCTCCATTAACCATTGGACTTCAGTTTTAATGAAATTGTTCTTATGCGCCGAGAGGCTACACTTTTTCTGACGAACAGGCTTCACCTTTGGGCACACTTTAAGATAGTGTTGAATTATAACAGGGTCTACCCCAGGCATATCCTTCGAAGAGTAGGCAAACAAATCTTTGTTCATTAATAGAAGAGATACAAGCTTTTCCTTGTCACCTTCGGCCAGTTTTTTCCCTACTCAGGTACTTCTGCATGGGACAAGTTCTACATCCTCTGTTTCTATTTTTTCAAGGTCACTTTTTTGTCCTTATATTGCGTCTTTGCCATCCATGCTCTTCTCTCCCGAAGTTTGTGTGTGAACTTTCATTGGGCTCTATCTTGCTTTCACGAAAACTCTTCTTACTTCAGCTTGATCGATGAGGATTTCCACATCCCCTTCCTTTATGCCGGATGTGACCGTTAGGTATTTCACATCTGGGCGAATGTGAAGATTACCCTGTGTTTGCCTCCTGAGGATGGCGTTATATGAAGAAGGGACATCTATGACGATGAACCTCATCTTGGTGGAACCAAAGAGCTCTTCCTTGGTCTGAATTGAGGTTCCTCTTAGCATCAAGGGTAGATCAATCAACTCGAGTACAAGGAGTTCGAAGGGACCTATATCGAAAGTGGGGGAGGTAATGGGTTTAAGTCACCCCTAGAGATGCCCAAGTTCGACAACAAATGGGAGAACAAAACGTCGGTGTTTGACCCATCATCAATTAGCACCCTATTAACATCCCAGCTTCCTATCCTTGCCATGATTAAGAGAGGGTCATCATGTTGAAACTTCATGGTAGACCCATCTTTCTGAACAAGCTTGTTCACTAGGTTGTCAAATTCCATCATTGAGATTTCTCGAACTTTCCTTTTCCTCTCAGCCAAGGGTATTCCAGTGGTGATTATCTGGATTATTCCTGCCAAAGATGGTGGGTGCTTTCTGGGACTTCAGTTCTGACATCGGTCGGAATCATAGTCCTCATTCTCTCCTTTCCTCTTATTTTCCTTTCCCTCTCGGGCCTTGGGCGACGGCATCCGCAGGTAAAGTCGAGGTTGCCCTTGCTTGATTAAAGATTAATATACTTTCTTAGCTAGAAGCAATCTTCGGTCTCGTGCCTGTGGTTTTGATGAAATTGACATAATTTCTTCATGTTCTTCTTGTTGTCCAAGGTCATGGCCTTCAGACGTTGGATTGCGGTTTCTTGCCTTTCCATGGCCATCAGCATGTTCATTCTTGTATTATTTAGGGGAGTGAATGATACTGGCTTCTTTCCTCTTATTTTCTAAGGTTTGCCCCCTCCCTTAGTGGAATACCGAGGTTGGTGACTCTGAATCTCGAAGTGACTATGCTCAGACTACGGACCTCCCATTCTTACTTCCTTGGCTGTCATGTGCTGCTCCGCCCTTCAGTAAAATTCTCCGAGGGTGTCAAGCGGGTCTTTGGAGAACTCATAGAAGAGTTGTGAGTCCCTCCTAAGTCTCTTAATCATGGCAAGGATGCAGATTTATGGGCAGAAGTTGGGCACACTATGGGCTTCTCAATTGAACCTATCAACATAGTCCCAAATGGTTTCCCCATTCTTTTGGGCTATGTCAAACATTTGGATGGGCATCTTCACCGTCGGCTTACTTCTAATAAACTGCTGGGTGGATGCGATGGATAACTCCTAGAAACCCATTATGGATCTAGAGCTAGGGAGTTATACCACGCAGTTGCTAGCCCTGACAAGGTGACTTCAAAACACTTGCAGAGGGTGGCATCATCAACAGCATGCAACACCATGCTGTGCCTATATTTTATCAGGTGGGCTTGGGGCTCACTCTGCCAATCATATGTATCCAAGCGTGGTACTTGAAAATCGCTAGGTATTGGTGGCTCTACAATCATACAGATGAAAGATGACTCTTCTCCAGTGAAGGTCTCCGACAACCTTACTAGACAAGCTTTTGGGAAACCTATTTTCCCACCTTCTCCAACCTCTCCCGAATTCTCTCCATGAGGATGGTAGCACTATCCTTTCTTCGTTGGCTGGTAGTCACTGGCAATAGAGAGCGACATCTTCTTTTTGGAAAATAACTTCATTCGCCGGGGGACTGGGACTTCCCATATGGGGACAGACTTCGCCAACGAGAAGTCCTGGGCCCTTACGACACTATTCCTTCAGTGTGACGTCCCCTAGATGGTTTGTTCTCGATTAAGGACTTATCATGAGAACCCCTACTTACAGTGCTTCAGTGAGGTGACTTAGGGCTTTTCTCCTGATGGGTAGCTGAGAAAGATGCCTTTCCCCTCCGAGGTGGTTGTGACCACCTTTGGTCGAGCTGTTGCGTCATTTTGGCCATCATAGAATGCTAAAAATCACGTAGAAAGCCCATCGTGACTGTTAGAGGACATTCATCCTTAGGCAGGGAAATCTCCACTACAGGTTATTTAGTCGCTACTTGAGTTTCCAGCACAGACTGGGACCTCGGGAGTCTCTTGTCGTTTGAACGCTGGGTCTCAACAACAGTGACTTGAGAATAGGTTCCCACAAATGGCACCAAATGATGCCTGGCGGCATCCTTGTTGTATGACATGCTAGGCTTGAGAGAAGATATCTGCAAGATCTTGAAGAAAGCGGGTTAGGAGCTCCCCGGAGTGTGTTTTCGGGGGAGAAGCCTCTGACGCCCAAGTCAGTATATGGGAGAA
Source organism: Aquilaria agallochum (assembly GCA_000696445.1). NCBI lineage: Eukaryota > Viridiplantae > Streptophyta > Magnoliopsida > Malvales > Thymelaeaceae > Aquilaria > Aquilaria agallochum. Next base: position 55,907 of record KK901293.1, read on the forward strand.
CAATGGTTAAGAGCAAAGAGTAGGAAAGAAAGAGTCTCATAAGGACCTTCCTAAGTATTTATAGGAGGATGGAGGGAGAAGGCCATTTTACACAACCTATCCAGATCATGACACGTGTTTGGCTAGATCTGGTCCGTATCTTTGAAGGCAGATATCTCAAGCTGGCCGAAGGCCGTTCTGACCAGAGGGTAGGGGAGCGTACGAGGTCTCTTTGTCGGAGGCTCCTTAACCATCTTTGTCATTTCTCCGTGAGACCCCTTTGGAGATGTCAGACCCCTTCGGGCAGAGATTAATCCCCGAGGGCTACTGCGGAAGGCCCTTCGAAAAAGCAGACCATCTTCGAGAGACTTTTTCCTCTATCAAGGATGGTGGACCTATTTTTTTGAGGTTGGTATCTTCGTAAATCCAAAGGTGACGATGACCCCCTTTTTCCTGAAGTTGGTCATATAACTTTCCAAGGGTGGTATGGAGAATCCCCCGAGGTTGGGGCTATGACGCTTTCGAGGGTAGTGTCAAGTTAGCAAAATTAGGAGGTCTCATGGGCGATAGCCCTTCGGCTATCAGAAAGGATAAGGTTATGTTAAGCTAGAAAATGGAGAAGAGTGTGAAGTCCTCAATGGCAAAAAAGGGTTTTGTAGGCTAGTTAGCAGAATCAAGTGTCGATAAAATTAGATTGGATCCTAAGTCTTATTTTTCGTTACCTTAATGGCTATTCCAGTCTGTACCAGATGTGTGTGTCCAAAATGTACTTGAATTTTTTTTTTACATATATAAACTAAGGCCAAGGAGTATTTTAGGCATTACTTTTGTATCTTGGAAAGCCAAAGTTCAAGTCAAATATGTCTTTGCCTCCATATAATAGTTTGTGGTTTGAATACTCAAATTATGTTCTTTAAGTAACTTCTACTTGTATCAAGTGCAAAGGGTTTTTGATAAGTATGATAAACTTATCCATAACCTCAAAAACCAAGAGAAAACTTTGAAATGTGGTTTTAAAGTAAAACTAGTATTCTATAGAAACAAAGCATGGTCAAGTCTGACCAAGTAGTCAAATAGGGATTTCAACTTAACCTGGACTTTGAATCCTGCTTCAAATGGTTTACTTAACATAATTATGCTTGTAAAGTCTTTTCATTACACATATTACATGAATTTGTTTAGGAGTTACTATTAACACTCATCCGCTAGTTAAAGGTAGTAGTATTAGAGTCCTAAGTAGGCTTTCCACTACCCAATTACACTAGTAATGTTAGCAACTACCACCCACTAGCACCCTAGGCAGCCTCCTTATGGTCAGTACACTTTATAGCATGGTATGTGACCTATATGTAGGAGGGTGACAAAAGAATTTAGAACTTGTTTGAAATAGAAACATTCACAACTTAACCTATTTCGAATGAAATAGAAACATTCACAACTTGTTTAGAATGAAATAGAAGCATTCATAACTTGTTTGGGATAGAAACATTCACAACTTGTTTAGAACGAAATGGAAACATTCACAACATATTTACAATGAAATGGAAACATTTATAATTTTTTTAGAATAAAAAGGAAACATTCACAACTTGTTTTGAATGACAAGGAAACATTCACACCCTATTTGGAATGACAACATTCAGAAATGTCCCAACTTGTTTAGAATGAAATGGAAACATTTAGAGCTTCTTTAGAATCAAATGGAGATATTCACATCTTGTTTAAAATCATATGGAGACAATCACAACTTGTTTAGAATGAAACGGAGACATTTCCAACTTGTTTCGAATGAAATGGAAACATTCACAACTAATTTAGAATGTAATGGAGACATTCACAGCTTGTTTAGATTGAAATGAAGACATTCACAACTTGTTTGGAATGTAAATATTCACAACTTGTGTAGAATAAAATGGAACTAGTCAAAAATTGTTTTTCATGGGAACATTCAAAAAATTAGTGGAATGAAAAGGAAACATTAAAAACTTATTTGAAATGAAATGGAAACATTCACAACTTGTTTAGAATGAAATAGAAACATTCACAACTTGTTAAGAGCAAAATGGAAACGTTCACAACTTATTTGGAATGAAACATTCACAACCTGTTTAGAATAAAATGAAAACTTTCACAACTTTTTTAGAATTAAATGGAAACTTTCACAAATTGTTTAGAATAAAATAGAAACGTTCACAAACCGTTTAAAATCGGAGCAATCAGAATTTTTTTTAATAGAAACATTCACAACATATTTGGAATCAAATGGAAATATTTATAAAAAGTTTATAATGAAATAGAAACATTTATAACATGTTTAGAATGAAAAATACTCATAACTTGTTTTGAATGAAATGGAAACATCCTCATCTTGTTTGGAATGAAATGGAAACATTCACAACTTGTTTGGAATAGAAACACTCACTACCTGTTCAGAACGAAATGAAAACTTTTATATATGTTTAGAATGAGATGGAAACATTTACAACTTGTTTAGAATGAAATGGGGACATTCATAACATATTTGGAATAGAAACATTTACAACTTGTTTAGAATGAAATGGAAATGTTCGCAACTTGTTTAGAATGATTTGGAAACGTTCACAACATGTTTGGAATGGAAACATTGATAACTTATTTGGAATGGAAACATTCAAAACTTGTTTAGAAAGAAGTGGAAACAAACATAACCTATTTAGAATGAAATGTAAACATTCATGACTTATCTAGAATGAAATTGAAACAACCACAACTTGGTTGGAATGGATACATGAACAACTAGTTTAGAATGAAATGGAAATATTCACAAATGGTTTAGAATAGAAACATTCACAACTTATTGTGAATGAAATAGAACATTCACAACATGTATAGAATGGAAACTTTCACAAGTTGTGTAGAATGAAATAGAAACATTAGCAATTTTTTTAAAATGAAAGAGAACAATCACAACTTGTTTAGAATGAAATGAAAACATTCACCACCTATCTAGAATGGAAACATTCACAACTTGTTTTGGAATATAAATGTTCACAACTTGTTTTGAATGAAATCAAAATATTCACAACATGTTTAAAATGAAATGAAAACATCCACAATTTCTTTCGAATGGAAGCATTCATAACTTGTTTAGAATAAAATGGAAACATTCTCAACTTTTTGGAATGAAAACATTCACAACTTGTTTAGAATGAAATGGAAACATTCATAACCCCTTTGTAATTGAAACATTTACACCTCGTTTAGAATAAAATGAAAACTTTCACAACTTGTTTGTAATGGAGCCATTCACAATATGTTTAGAATGAAATGGAAACATTCACAAGTTGTTTAGAATGGAAATGATTACAACTTGTTTAAAATGAAATGGAAACTTTCACAACTTGTTCGGAATGGAAACATTCACAGCTTGGTTAGAATGAAATGGAAACCTTCACAATTTGTTTGGAATGGAAACATTCACAAATTGTTTAAAATGAAATGGAAACATTCACAACTTCTTTGGAGTGAAACATTCACAGCTTATTTGGACTGGAAACATTCATAATTTTGCTTCGAATGGAAACATTCACAACTTGTTTAGAATGAAATGGAAATAGTTACAGCTTTTTTTGAAATGCAAACATTCACAACTAGTTTATGAAAACATTCACAACTTATTCAGAATGGAAACATTCACTATTTGTTTGGAATGAAATGGAAACATTCACAACTTGTTTAGAATGAAATGACAACATTCTCAATAAGTTTGGAACAAAAACACTAATAACTAGTTTGGAATGAAATATGAACATTCACAACTAGTTTTGAATGGAAGCATTCAGAACTTGTTTGGAATTAAAACATTAACAACTTGTTTGGAATGAAATGGGAACTTTCATAACTTGTTTGGAATAAAAACATTCACAACTTGTTTGGAATGACATGGAGACATTCACAACATATTTGGAATGGAAACATTCACAACTTGTTTAGATTGAATGGAAATGTTCACAACTTGTTTAGAATGATTCAAAAATGTTCACAACATGTTTGGAATGAAAACATTGATAACTTATTCAGAATGGAAACATTCAAAACTTATTTAGAAATAAGTGGAAACAGTCACAACCTATTTAGAATGAAATGTGAAAATTCACAAGTTGTTTAGAATGAAATTGAAACAACCACAACTTGGTTGGAATAGATACATTAACAATTAGTTTTTGGAATGAAATGGAAATATTCATCAATGGTTTGGGACGGAAACATTCACAACTTATTGTGAATGAAATAGAACATTCACAACATGTATGGAATGGAAACTTTCACAAGTTGTATAGAATGAAATGGAAACGTTAACAATTTTTTTAAAATGAAAGAGAACAATCACAACTTGTTTAGATTCAAATGAAAACATTCACCACCTGTCTAGAATGGAAACATTGACAACTTGTTTGCAAATAAAACATTCGCAACTTGTTCAGAATAGAAATGTTCACAACTTGTTTCAAATGAAATCAAAATATTCAAAACATGTTTAAAATGAAACGAAAACATTCACAATTTATTTGGAATGGAAGCATTCACAACTTGTTTAGAATGAAATAGAAACATTCACAACTTTTTAGAATGAAAACATTCACAACTTGTTTAGAATGAAATGGAAACATTCATAACCCCTTTGTAATTGAAACATTTACACCTTGTTTAGAATGAAATAGGAACATTCACAACTTGTCTATAATGGAGCCATTCACATGTTTACAATAAAATGGAAACATTCACAAGTTCTTTGGAATGGAAACGATTACAACTTGTTTAAAATGAAATGGAAACTTTCACAACTTGTTCGGAATGGAAACATTCACAGCTTGGTTAGAATGAAATCAAAACCTTCACAATTTGTTTGGAATGGAAACATTCACAACTTCTGTGGAGTGGAAACATTCACAGCTTTTTTGGAGTGCAAACATTCACAATTTTGCTTCGAATGGAAACATTCACAACTTATTTAGAATGAAATGGAAATAATCACAAATTTTTTGGAGTGGAAACATTCACAACTAGTTTATGAAAACATTCACAACTTGTTTGGAATGGAAGCATTCACTATTTATTTTGAATGAAATGGAAACATTCACAACTTGTTTAAAATCAAATGGAAACATTCATAATAAGTTTGGAACATAAGCACTAATAACTAGTTTGGAATGAAATACGAACATTCACAACTAGTTTAGAATAAAAACGTTCAGAAATTGTTTGGAATTAAAACATTAACAACTTGTTTGGAATGAAATGGAAACATTCACAACTTATTTGGAATAAAAACATTCAGAACATATTTGGAATGTAAACATTCACAACTTGTTTAGATTGAAATGGAAATGTTCGCAACTTGTTTAGAATGATTTGGAAACGATCACAACATGTTTGGAATGGAAACATTTATAACTTATTCGAAATGGAAACATTCAAAACTTGTTTAGAAATAAGTGAAAACAGTCACAACCTATTTAGAATGAAATGTAAACATTCACAATTTGTTTAGAATGAAATTAAAACGACCACAACTTGGTTGGAATAGATACATTAACAACTAGTTTAGAATGAAATAGAAATATTCACAAATGGTTTGGAATGGAAACATTCACAACTTATTATGAATGAAATATAAACATTCACAACATGTATGGAATGGAAACTTTCACAAGTTGTGTAGCATGAAATGGAAATGTTAACAAATTGTTTAAAATGAAATAGAGCAATCACAACTTGTTTAGAATGAAATGAAAACATTCACCACCTATCTAGAATGGAAACATTGACAACTTGTTTGCAAATGAAACATTCACAACTTGTTTAGAGTAGAAATGTTCATAACTAGTTTTGAATGAAATCAAAATATTGGCAGCTTGTTTAAAATTAAATGACAACATTCATAATTTCTTTGGAATGGAAGCATTCATAGCTTGTTTAGAATGAAATGGAAATATTTATAACTTTTTGGAATGAAAACATTCACAACTTATTTATAATGAAATGGAAACATTTACAACCTATTTGTAATTAAAACATTTACACCTTGTTTAGAATGAAATGAAAATATTCACAACTTATCTATAGTGGAGCCATTCATCACATGTTTAGAATGAAGTGGAAACATTCACAAGTTGTTTGGAATGGAAATGATTACAACTTGTTTAAAATGAAATGGAAACTTTTACAACTTGTTAGAATGAAATGAAAACCTTCACAATTTGTTTGGAATGGAAACATTCACAAATTGTTTAGAATGAAATGGAAATATTCACAACTTCTTTGGAGTGGAAACATTCACAACTTATTTGGATTGGAAACATTCACAACTTATTTTGAATGGAAACATTCACAACTTGTTTAGAATGAAATAGAAATAATCACAGCTTCTTTGGAATGGAAACATTCACAACTAGTTTACAGAAACATCCACAACTTGTTCAGAATGGAAAATTTCACTATTTGTTTGGAATGAAATGAAAACATTCACAACTTGTTTAGAATGAAATGGAAACATTCATAATAAGTTTGGAATAGAAACATTAATAACTAGTTTGGAATGGAAACATTAAGAACTTGTTTAGAATTAAAACATTAACAACTTGTTTGGAATGGAAACATTCACAACACTTTTAGAATGAAATGGAAATATTCACAACATGTTTAGAATGAATTGCAAACATTCACAACCTATATGGAATGGAAACTTTAGAATGAACTGAAAACTTTCACAACCTATTTGAAATGGAAACTTTCTTAACTTGTTTAGAATGAAATGGAAACATTCACAACTTGTTTAAAATGGAAAGATTCCTAAGTTGTTTGCATTCATGACTAGTTTAGAATAAAATGGAAACAATCACAACTTGTTTGGAATGAAATGGAACTCTCACAACTTGTTTACATTGATGAGAAGTTTAGAATGAAATGGAAACATTCATAACATGTTTGGAATGAAACGGAACATTCACAACCTATTTAGAATAAAATGGAAACATTCACAACCTATTTAGAATGAAGAGAAAACATTCACAACTTGTTTAGAATGAAGAGGAAACATTCACAACTTGTTTGGAATGGAAACTTTCACAACAAGTTTAGAACGAAATGAAAACATTCACAACTTGTTTTTAATGAAATGGGAAGATTCACAACTTGTTTGGAATAGAAATATTCACAGCTTGTTCGGAATAGAAACTCTAACAACCTATCTAGAAAATAAGCATTGACAACCTATTTAGATTCAAATGGAAACATTCAAAACCTGTTTAGGAAGGAAACATTCGCAACCTGTTTAGAATAAAATAAAAATATTCATAACTTGTTTAGATTGGAAACATTCACAATTTGTCTAGAATGAAATGGAAACATTCACAACTTGTTTAAATTGAAATGGAAACATTTATAACCTATTTGGAATAGAAACATTCATAGTCTATTTTCAATAGAAACATTCGCAACATGTTTAGAATGAAAAGGAAACATTCACAACTTATTTAGACTATTAACATTTCCTTTCCAAACAAGTTGTGAATGTTTCCATTCCAAACAAGTTGTGAATATTTCCTTTTCATTCTAAACAAGTTGTGATGTTTCCATTCTAAACAAGTTTTGAATGTTTCCATTCCAAACAAGTGGGAATTGTTTCTATCTCTTTCCAAACAAGTTCTGAATATTTTCACTCCAAATAAGTTGTGAATGTTTCCATTTCATTATACAGTGGTTGTGAATGTTTCCACTTCATTCTAAAAAAGTTATTAAATTTTCATTCTAAACAGGTTGTGAATGTTTCCATTTCATTCTAAACAAGTTGTTAATGTTTCTATTCCAAACAAGTTGTGAATGTCTCCATTTCTTTCTACACAAGTTGTAAATGTTCCTTTGCATTCCAAACAAGTTGTGATTGATTCTATTCCAAACAATTTGTGACTGTTAGCATTCCAGGCAAGTTGTGATTATATCCATTTCATTCTAAATTATTTGTGAATGTTTTCATTTTAAATATGTTGTGAATGTTTCAATTTCACTCTAAACAAGTTGTGAATGTTTATATTCCTTTCTAAACAAGTTTTGAATGTTACCATTCCATTTTAAACTAGTTGTAAATGTTTCCGCTGCAAACAAGTTGTGAATTTCTCCATTTTATTCTAAACAAGTTGTTATTGTTTCCATAACATTCCAAACAAGTTATGAATGTTTCCATGTTGTGAATGTTTCAACTTCATTTTAAACAAGTTATAAATTTTTCCATTATATTCTAAACAAGTTGTGAATGTTTTGATTTTATTCTAAACAAGTTGTGAATGTTTCCATTTGTTTCTAAACAAGTTGTTAATATTTTCATTTCATTCCAAACAACCTGTGATTGTTTCCATTCCAAACAAGTTGTGAATGTTTCGTTCTAAACAAGTTGTTAATGTTTCTATGCCAAACAAGTTGTGAATGTTTACATTTCATTCTAAACAAGTTGTAATAATTTCCATTTCATTATGAACAAGTTGTGAATGTTTCCACTTCATTCTAAACAAGTCATAAATGTTTTTGCATCATTCTAAACAAGTTGTGATTGTTTCCATTACGAAGAAGGTATGAATGTTTCCATTCTAAACAAGTTGTGAATGTTTCCATTCTAAACATATTGTGAATGTTTGCACTCCAAACAAGTTTTGAATGTTTCTATTTCATTATAAACAAGTTGTGGTCATTTCCATTTTAACCTAAACAAGTGTTGAATGTTTCCATTTCATTCTAAACGACTTGTGAATATTTGAATTTCATTCTGAGCATGTTGTGATTGTTTCTGTTCCAAATAAGTATTGAAACTTTCCATTTCATTTTGAACAAGTTAAGAAGGTTTCAATAGCAAACAAATTGTTTCCATTTCATTTTAAACAAGTTATGAATGTTTCCATTTCATTTTAAGCAACCTTCGAATGTTTTAATTGCAATCCAAACAAGTTGTGAATCTTTTCATTTCATTCTAAACAACTTGTGAATGTTTTTATTTCATTATAAACAAGTTGTGAATGTTTCCATTTCATTCTAAATAAGCTCTGAATGCTTCCATTTCATTCCAAACAACTTGTGAATGTTTCCAATTCATTCCAAACAAGTTGTGAATGTTTTTATTTCATTTTAAAAAAGTTGTGAACATTTCCATTCCAAACCAATTGCAAATGTTTCCATTTCATTTTAAACTTATTATGAATGTTTTAATTTCATTCTAAACAAGTTGTGAATGTTTCCATTTCATTCTAAACTTGTAGTGAATGTTTCTATTCCAAATAAGTTGTGAATATTTCCATTCTAAGCAAGTTGTTAATGTTTCCATTCCAAACATGTTGTGAAACTTTCCATTGTTAGTGTCGTGCCTAAAAAGCCAATCATGAGATCATTATATTTTTGCACATTGAGTCATGATATTTTATTAAGGCATTAATCCAGCAATTATGTTTGTTGTTTTGTTTCTACGTAATGTAATAAACATAAATGTAACCCTAGAATAATGATATTCTTAAACGTCTCTGGTCTAGTATTATTGTGGAGTGGGTTGCAATAATACATAACGACTAGCATATGTGGAGACTAATATGACATATGTAGTCAACATATGGGTATAAGTTGGAGAAATTGTGTACTAGACCGACCCACCATGAGAACACTACATGGATCATTATATGAGTGTCATAAGTGATTCTCATAGTGATCATGGTATATGTAGTCCTTCGACCTAAGATCATCAAGGTTCCCTACATGTAAATCATATACTTTGATACTTTCCTTTGTTGCTCGTAACTGAGTGAACTTGAAGGAAGTCATTGGGTATGTCATATATCATGCGGAGGGATTTTTATGATCAAGATAGGATTTGTCCCTCCTATGTAACGGGAGTGATATCTTCGGGCCCCTTGATAGAGTGAGACTTAGAAAATGCACACCATGCTCGGATGAGTTGATATATGATATCAATGTCATCAGTTTAAGTTGGTCTACTCG